>SKCR01006520.1:0-285418 GCA_019454045.1 Zanthoxylum bungeanum
ATGTGTTCTTTTGAAGAACACAGATCGAAACTTTGAAGTTTCGACACGAAGAAAAACAAAAACAGATCGGCTATAGTGTTATTCCGCCACGGTAAGACCGAAATGGAAAATACTTAAGCAGTAAGTTTCATATATAAATGAAAGAGTACGGTATTCTTTCATATGAGGACTCCTCCCGAGACACGTTAGTTAGAAGGGTTTGTGCCGAACCAAAAATCGAATTTGTTGGACATGATAAGGTTGTCACGAGTCGCTCTGAGCTACTATTTCCTTCTACATGATATGTATTAACAGTGCAAAACTTATTTAGAATAAGGTTCCATATAAATCTGTTTGACAGATATCATATAGGATATGAACAGGGAAGAAACGGGGTTTCTCATTCATGATAATTTGGGTATGCCAGGCATAGCGTTGGATGATACCAAACTAAGGACCCAAAAATGGATAAGTGCCAATATAGGTTATCCTAAGGGAAACCTTAAGTATAGTACTTATAAATCCCACATGAGAACAATGTATTGTTGCTCACCATGCGGTTTTTCCTGAGAGGAATACCGATATGCGTGTCAGTAGTAGGGAGGATAGTGATACTCGAAAAATCGGATGAAAATAGGAGTAATACGGTTAAGGCACGAAGTCCTTAATGGAACACAAATAGTTCATCTATGATGAAACTATACCATTAATCTTCAAATACACAAGAACCTAGTAGATCGGATAGAGTCAGAAAACAACCTAGGGTATGGGTTTCTGATCTCACCTCATAAAGATGTCAATCTTATGGAGGTGTACCATCCGACTACATTATGAGGAAGTGATACGAGGTATCGACTCCCTGTTGTGGCAAAGTGCCATGAATCCGAAATGGATTCCATGTATAACAACTACTTTGGATAATAGTTGTTGTACCATAAGGCATTGTGCCTATGGTACATTAAACGTCTTCAAGGAAGACATACATGGAAGGCAACATACCAACGTGCAAAGCTAGGCTTTTGACGGAAAGGTATCGTTATCACATTGAGTTAAAAACGGTTCAACCTTTTTCCTGTTGCCATGGTAAATCCATTTTGAAGATGCTTGAAAATAACTGTATATTTCATTCATGAAATGTGCCAGTTATAAATCAAAATCTCTTTCCTGAAAAGGAAACCTTTTGGAGGATGTTTACAACATCCTGACGATTTTGTATAACCGACAAACAAGGTTTGCGGGTTATTCGATCCATGTTTGGATCAATGCAAGCATAAGGTTCTTGGAACTGACGTTTTGAAATAATCATAATGGTTTATGATTTAACTCAAAACGAAATAATTCTTTGTATATAAGGAGGTTAGTGGGAGAGCGCACTGACAGTGAAATTCCCATAAAGCAATTGGTGAAAGCTTGGCTTTCATAAATATTCTTTCATAGAAATTCTCCGTAGAATTCTGGGGAGTAACAACCTTTTTTCAAGGAATAAAGATCTACTGGGATAGATTTGGAGTTGTTAACACTCTCTGGGAAATTGTACATTTAAAATGTACTTGATGGGTGTCTCATACGCTTCGATCATATGGAGTCACAATCGGGTCAATCCAAGTGATAATCACTGGATTGAAGTTAAGAACATCTGTTAGTATCTCTGAGAACTAAAGATGCTATCTTTTACTATGGAGAATGAGAACTTGAAGTGACTGGGATCACTGCAGCAAGTTTCCAAACGATTAAATACTGCGGTACTATAAAGTTTGAATAACGGGACAGTGAGCTGGAAATCTTCCAAGCAAGATAACTGTTGCCGAATAAACAACAAATGCGGATTATTGCTGCAGCTGAGGCAGCAATAGAAGTCTTTTGGGTCGAAAGTAAATCTAATTAGATTAGATATAGTTCTGTTAGCAGCTGAGCTAGGCGTCAGCACAGGCTAAGGAATTAAAGATCTCATCGACGATCCAGATATATACTTCTACATCATCTGATTCGTTCGGATCATACATCGTGGCGATGTGATGATCGTATAAATCGCGTCAAACGATAATCGAACAAATCCGCTGACGAAAACCTTTCCTCAGCAATTTGAGCGAACCGTACATAGTTCAGGTGTAGGACACTTGAGTGACTCGCTACGTGCCAAGTGGGAGATTGTTGGACATTATGACCCATAGCGTCACTATTTGCACAGATCATTGTGTTGTTGTAGCAAATTAACTATGTGACAAAGAAATTGCACTCTCATCATTTGTGATTAGATCACCATAGATATATAAATGAAGAGAGGTCCCTATGATTAGTACCTGGACTGAGAATGATATGAGACTGTATCAGTCCCCGAAGGTTTAATCATTAAATATCCCTAGCCGTAGTATTATCGAGACTGGACATCGATAATGCGGAATAGGCTAGTATTGCACTTGTGCGCGTTTGTGAGGGCACAACGACATAGTTCTCATATATATAAGTATTGTATACTTATGCAAGTGCGATAGGAGGTCGTGTTTCACCGACGGTACGGGAAACACAGCTTCGCTCTGGATAGACCCTTCGGAATCCCATTGGTATTATGACTATGTGTCTATGGGAGGCCGAAATCAAGGTAGGTGTGTATGGTCTTAACCTGAGACTTACATCGCTAATACTTACGATAATCGATAAACTTTGGTCTGGTGGTAGGGGACTTTAAACGTTCTGAGTACACCACTTCTGGGTTTATCAGAGAGTCGTAGAGTATTGGGTGTGATGTCAAGACGGAAGTATCACTTCAGTCATATTGGAGATGATGTCACGCAGGATACGGTATTAGTGCTCTTAAGTGCTGCGCGGCCATCGGGATATTATGACAAGGTCATGTATATCCGATTATAGAGACTAGTTACCAGACATCCGACATGTGCTTCGTACGGGGCAGACACATATCCAGCCCCAGGCCTAGCACGTGATTATCCGATACTGGACCGATATGCACAATACATTAGTATACTACGCTTGATACAGATCTTTGATATTCTTTGATGAATATGTCCGGAGAACTTGGTAGACTTGGTGCTTTGCTAGGAGTCGACCTTGTCTCGTAAATCGGTAGAACGTAGTACTTGGTACGTACGTGATTCGGGCACTCCGACGACCGCATTTACTGCCAACTTATCCGGGGATCTCATGGGTCGCTTCCCGATAATCCACCGATGATGCACAACTCGCACTCTTGAATAATCTGGGATTATACAGAAGAGAGAGAAAATTAATCTAGGATTAATTACGGAGATGTTTTATCCGGGATAAAATGTCGTCTAAAGAGAGAGAACGATTAATTCGGAATTAATCGATGTATTAATATATTCGATATATTAGACGAAATTAGATTTCGACGCGGAATTAAAATTAGATTTTAATTCGGGCAAACGAGTTAATTTAGAATTAATTCGTTAGCGACGTAAATAATAATTTCGCTAGGCGCAATTATTTTTTAAATTCGATTGAATTAACGTCGCGACGTAAGCTCGGTATTTCGGAAATATCGAACCCGAACGCGTGAGTGCACGTGGGCCCACTTTCATTTGGAAACGTGTGGGGCCCACATGACACATGTCATTCTAATGCTTTGCATGTAGATAGTGTACAATGCACTCAATGTTATTGCATGGAAATTGAGTGTTTGACACTCTAAGCCATTGCATGTTTTGTGTCATAATTTTATTATTAATTTAATAAAAATTATGGCATAAATATAAATTGATTTTTGGTAAATCATTTTAATAACAACACAATTCAATCTCTCTCAAATTCTCTCTTCCTCTCACGGCAATGGGGGCCATTCTTCACTGGTTTTGAACCAGTTTTGGCGTGAACATAGGGAAGCAAGAGTGGGTTTTCATGGTGAAAATTCAAGTGCTAGCACACTTACAAGTTTTGCGAAGGTGGTAGGGAGGTTCGACCATGAGGCGGGACTCATCCGATGGAGTTTGGAGCTTCATTTTGAGACCCGAAACTGCCAAGACAGTGAGCATGGATTGGTTGCAGTGGCGTGAGCAAGGCAGTACGTTTTTGGGGCCTTGATCGTCTTCAAATCGACATAACCGATCAATGTGAGTATTCCGCTACCTCCGTTGGTGTGTTCACACATTATTTCATGTCTTGATTTGATCTTGGGACCTTAGAATAAACCAACACTCAATCTGTTATGCTTACCGCAATGATTCTTTAATTCCGTCGTCTGAATTAATGATTAGATCCTTATACCATGATGATTGAAATTAAAGGATCTTCATAGATCTATCCTTAGATCTTAGAAGTACGAATTGCAAAAGAAGCTCTTTCGCTCGCGTATGTCGGAGGGTACATCTGTCGAGCACTAGGTGTAGTAGATGATTGCTGACATCGATCAACTAGTTTAGCTGGGCATTACCTACGTGGCCGAGACTACCAAAGATTTGATTTTATAGTCTCTACCCGAAAGCTGGGGCAAGTTCATTATGAACAAAGAGTAAACTCTTGGAGAGTTGATGGCTATGCTCTAGGAGGCGGAGCCAGAACTTCTAAAATGGGCAAAGGCAAAATCATCACTGTCTTCTGGAAGACAAAAGACATATCCCAAGATGTCTGCCTAAACTGTGGCAAACGAGGTCACTGAAGCGTGACTGCCGTACGGACAAGGTAGACATGAAGGAAGTGAAGGCGGGACAAGGCACCGGCTTCAAGCATGTTTCTCATAAACATGTTCACTACTAGTTTCAAAATTAGATTTTGATACTAGATATGGTACATAAATATATGTACTGATGTGCAGAATCTGCTGATTAGAAGGAGATTGACTTCAGTTGAGATCTACCTGTGAGTCGAAAACGGGACGAAAGTCACTATTTTAACCGTAGAAACCTAAGTTTAGAACTACCTTTTGGGTATGTACTTAATTATGAGACTGTTATAATGTACCTAATTTTACTAGAAACATTATCTCTATATTGTTGGGGTTGGTGCTCAGAGCGCCAATTCCCGGTTGTATTTATTTTGAATACTTCTGTAAAACATTATTATTATGAATAATATATGCAGTTTCTATAATATAATGTATCTTTATATATGGTAAAGACGTAAAGACCTTAGAATGATTAGTCATGGTACTGTTGCAAAAGCGTCGCAAATGACATTGAGTAGTATCATGACGTTGTCATTCTCAGACAGTTCCTAGTCAAGGTTTATACTACTTGGTCAGTAAAGTAAACCCGTTGAGACCGGTACATGTCATATACTGGAATATATGATTCCAATGGTTTCTCAATGAACCATTAGTCTTGGAGACTAGTATAGACGTGTGGGTGTTTATAGCGGATAAACACTGAACGGCTCACCGAAGATTCTTAATGGATGATACACTAACGTCAATAAGAATCTTCTCAGGTTGAGTAGCACTTGTGATTCTTAGACTTGAGATGCCATTGTGGGCACATGAGACATCTTCTACACACTTAGATTGCAGTCACGTCACCGATCTATTTAGATCAGACCTCCGCCTGTTCGTTGGGTGTAGATAGATCCTCAGGGTATCATATGTGTATCAAGATAGGATCCGTCAGTTCTGTGTACCAGAGCATAGGTAGTCCATATGATTAGCAATCAGATAAAACCATGGGCCCGTGGTAAAGTTTAGAAGCTAGTTCTAAACATTCTTTTAGAGATTGCTAATAGAATAGTCGACTGGATAATCCCATAGAGATTTGACGTTTACATCTATATCTCTGGGATTTATCCGGATACCTGTGATGGAGGAATTATACATTTGTCATGACCTCGACCTGTATGATTCAGCGAGATTATCCGTGATCGTCATAATTTACAGGTGGATAAATTATGGACACGAAATTGGATTTCGGGACGGATATACCTGAATCTGGAGAGTCTCAATAATGAAACATACTCGTAGAGCACTAGAGCAACATTAATAAGTAATATTGATTATTATAAAGTCGTTTAAAGGTTATACGCAAGATACGTGCCAAAGGACCCGATAGTCATTTGATTAATTATTGTGTATTTACATTTAATACTTGATTAATTTAAATACACATTAATTAATAGTCAAAATGAGATATTTGACTTATATCCTAAATGAATATATGTATTTGATATTTAATGTAAATATAATACATATATTTAATATATTTGTATTTAATTAATTAATTAATTATTTAATGTTAAATGATTAATTAATTAAAATATAAATCTCTTAACTTTGGATATTTGATTTAAAATGATTAAGTTGCCTTTGTTGACTTTATTAAATATCTTTAAAGGTGTTTTAGATATTTAATCAACTTTACCAAATGAAATTTAAATGAAATTGAAATTAATTTTGTAATATATGCTTGTGAAATTCGGCCATAAGCTTTTTGTGCACAAGTATATATTGTTTTCATTTCATTTTCATTTGAAAACCTAATACACTTTACAAAAACTCCATTAAAGAAAAACAAAGAAGCTTGTGAAGAAGAAAAGGAAAACAAAAGAAAAGCTTGGATTTAGTAAGTTTTCCAACTTGCTATTAGATAAGAAATTGTTCCTTATGATCTAGGCTATAACATATGATGTTCTTAAGTAATTCTTTTCTTTATTCTTTGTGTTTTTGATGATGGAAGTTTGGTTGGAAGTGTTGAGCATGTGTGATGAAGAAGTTTGTGACTATTGTAGTTGTAAGCATTCTTTTAAGGTTTTGGAAACCTTGTTGCTAATCTAGAGTTATTGACCCACTCTTAAATGACCTAGATTTGATCTTGAGTTGTTTCATTGTGTTGAGACTTTGATTGGATGGAAGAATGATGATTGAAGTAATTGATTTAACCAATTTGGTCTAATTTGTCCAATTTGAGAAATTGAAAAATTAGGGTTCATGACCAATTCCAAATTTGGGACTTTTCATTTCTGTTTTGCATTTGGATGTTTATATGATGCATATAAATTTTAATGTTGATTGGATTACATCTTGATGTGTTTTGAAGCATGAAATGACAAAGTGCACCAAATGGCACCATGTGGTGCATTCGGCCAAGGACAAGAAAATTGGGGATTTTGTGTTGTCTTGGTGTTTTAATGTTTTGAACATGCTAAGTTCATCTTAGAAATGATTTAGAATCATTCAAAATTGATTTGATCAATTTCGGATTAAAATGGACAAAAATACCAAGTAAGGGTAATTTGGTAAATTCACTTAAATATGATTTATTGAATTTTATTTCATAATTTTATTATTGGAATATTAAATAAATATGTTTATTTAATTAATCCGAGAAAAAAGTTTTGAAATCGGAAAATCTGATTTTCCACCGCTTCCCTCTGCGTTACCGATTTAGCCCCTAAAAACACATACAAAATGTATCCGAGCGAGTCTGATTTCCACCGCTTCCGCTGCGTTACCGGATTTAGCCCCTAAAAACCCATACAAAATGGTATCCGAGCGAGTCTGATTCTAGGCCCCCTAAAATGATTAGCGTTAATTAAATCAATGTTTAATCATTTTTTTTCTTGACTTTATACATGCTTATTATAATCTAATTTGGTTAGATTTAGGGTGTATGACACTTAGCGGAAAATCCCTAATTAATAAGGTTTTAATATATTTATGCATTTGATGCATGTTATGTGGTCCGTCTTGTCAATACGGTTTATGAATACTTCTCTGTGACTACATCCGAGACCGTGCCTCTACTGTGAGGGTGTAGCCGATAGAGATTTATTTATACCGGATGTATATCAGATACTAGATAAATTCAAGCGAAAGCGGAATTCTGAACGTGCCCTAGCTGTCAGGATTACGTAAGTAACTTGAGTTTATCATTGACGAGTTTAACCTTGGTACGTCTCCTTGTGGGCCTGCCTTCGCAGCGACAACGAGAAACGACCAGGACCGGAAACCCAGGAGTCACTATTGAGTGATTGACAAATGAGTTGTCTATCTGATGAATATACGTAGGCGAGACCGTGCCTCTGCTGTGAGCTGAAATATATTCACGGGATCCACTTTTCACTATTTGTATTTAATTTAAATATTAAATCTTTGTATTCTGTTTGGGGACTACAGTATTGCATGATTTAGTGGGAGGGGCATTTTTAGATTAAAAATCCATGATCTAGTTTATGCTTTTGATATTATATGAAACTGCTTAATTTCTGCTAACCGTTTTTCGTGATCTATATGATAGATTGGCGATGGCGGCACAATCCACAAATTAGTTTGCGCGTATGCTTGATGCGAACAAACTGAAAGATTCTGAGAACTTCGTAGATTGGGAATTAGATTTGAGGATTGTCCTCGATTCCGAAAAGCTGGGATATGTTCTTGAGGGTCCGTTGCCCTTTGCTGTGGGTGCGGATGCTTCGGAGGAGGAATGCCAAGTTTTTGAAACTTGGAAGGATGATGATTTAAGGGTTAAATCATACATCCTTAGTTCGCTGTTTCCGAAACTCAAGAAACAATACTATGGTATGCTAGATTCCTATAGTATGATGACGCGATTGAGACAATCGTTTGAGAACCAAGAACAAGTGATTGTTCACAAAGTCGCAATGGAATTGTTCCATGCGCGTCTGGATGAGGGGCAAGATGTTAGCCCACATGTTCTTCAGATGATTGCTTTGATCGATCAGTTGAGGCAACATAATCTCATCTTGAATGACATTCTCGGTAGGAGTGTCATTCTTGGTTCGCTTCCAGCTTCATATCACCAGTTTGTGATGTACTTCAACATGAATGGGACTATCTGTACCTACCAGGAGCTACATAGGATATTGCTCACGGCAGAAGAGGACCTTAAGAAGGAGTACCGACTCGCCCTCCTAGAACTACTTCTCTTTCTGCTTCTTCCCAAGGATGGTCCAAGGGAAAGAAGAAGAAAGGAAAGAAGAAGAAGACTTTTGGTCCTCAACAACAGGCGAAGATTGCTAAGCCCAAGAGGGCTTCTGAAGACAAATGCCACCACTGCGGCAAAGTCGGGCATTGGAAAGGAACTGTCCTGATTACATCGCCCAGCTGAGGAGAGATAGAGCATCTACCAGGTACATTATTTTTCCAGTTATTGATTTATCTTTGGCTTGTGAAGCCGTTACATCCAACTGGATTTTAGATTCTGCTTGTCCCATTCACATTTGCAATTCGTTGCAGGTGCTGAAGGAAAGTAGGAGGCTGAAGCCCGGGGAGATGCAGTTGCGGTTCGGGAGTGGAGACTCTTTGGATGCAGTTGCGTGGATATTGCCGAATGGGACACTTTTGTTAAATGAATGCCATTTTGTACCTGGATGTGTAGCTAATATTATATCACTTTTTGTATTGGATACAGAAGGCTTTTGTATTAATATTAAGAACAGTTCTTTATATTTATATGATAAAAATAATATTCAGATCCTTTGTTGTCCAAACCAGCATGGTCATTATACATTGCAAACTTCAAAAGATATATTAAATACTGGAGTTAATAAACGTAGTTTACCTGTAATTAATAATACTGAACTTTGGCATATGAGACTTGGTCACATTGGCGTTAAACGCCTTACCCAATTGGTTAGGAATGGTTTGATACCAGATCTTACCATTGAATCCTATCCAACTTGTGAATCCTGTATTCAGGGTAAATGACCAAAGCCCCATTTTCTGGTGTTGGACACCGCGCCACTAACTTACTGGAACTCGTACATTCTGATGTATGTGGTCCACTAAGTCAACTGCTCACAGTGGTTATTCGTACTTCGTTACCTTTACCGATGATCTGTCACGGTACGGTTATGTCTATTTGATGCGACATAAATCGGAAACCTTTGAAAAGTTCAAAGAGTTCCGAAATGAAGTAGAAAAACAAACTGGTAAATATATTAAATGCCTTCGATCAGATCGAGGCGGCGAATATATGAGTGGTGAGTTCATGGATTATATGAAGGAGAATGGGATTCTCGCTCAATATACTCCTCCAGGTACTCCACAACACAATGGAGTGTCTGAGAGGAGAAATCAGACTTTATTGGATATGGTCCGATCAATGTTGAGTTTCACAGATTTGCCCTATTATTTATGGGGCTACTCTCTCTTAACCGCCGCACATCTTTTGAACAAGATTCCTTCAAAAGCTGTTCCTACGACTCCGTATCAGATATGGTTCGGTAGGAGACCAAATCTTAATTATATTAAGGTTTGGGGTTGTCCTGCCTATGTCAGGGTGACTCAGCAAGATAAGCTTTCGCCTCGAGGGCAAAAGTTTAGGTTTGTCGGATATCCTTCGAATACGAGGGGATATCTGTTCTATGATACCGAGCATCGAAATGTGTTCGTAGCTCGCTTCGCAAAATTTCTAGAAGTAGAATTTTTGTCAGAAGGTGGTAATCATAGACAGGTTGAGCTTGATGAAGTCCAACCTGAAAACAACGAACCAACGGAGGAACCTGAAGTTCAAGTAGATGAAGGACCTTCAACACACACACTCCGTAGGTCGGAAATGGTATCTAGACCTCCTGAACGCTTGTATTTGATACAAGAAAAGAGTCTGGATGTTCTCTTAGTTGAAGAGACAGATCCTTTCACCTATAGAGAATCGATGTTGGACATCGACTCCGTGAAATGGCAAAGTGCCATGAAATCCGAGATAGACTCAATGCATGAGAATCAAGTTTGGGACTTGGTTCCGCTTCCCGAAGAATTGTTCCTATCGGTTGTAAATGGGTTTACAAGAGGAAGCGCGGGCCTGACGGTAAGGTTGAAACTTACAAGGCCCGACTGGTAGCAAAAGGTTACACGCAGCGACCTGGCGTCGACTACTATGAAACTTTTCGCCGGTAGCAATGCTTAAGTCTATTCGGATTTTGCTTTCTATAGCTGCGTATCATGACTACGAGATTTGGCAAATGGATGTCAAAACGGCTTTTCTAAATGGATTTCTTGATGAAGAAATCTATATGGAACAGCCGGAAGGTTTTGCGTCCAGCGAAAACTCGGGCATGGTATGTAAGCTTAAGAAGTCCATTTATGGACTTAAACAAGCTTCACGAAGTTGGAATCTTCGATTCGACGAGATTATTAGATCGTCTGCTTTTCTCAAGAATTCGGAAGAATCCTGTTTGTATTAGAAGGCCAGTGGGAGCATGGTCGTATTTTTAGTCCTATATGTTGATGACATCCTAATCATTGGGAATGATTTAGGTATGTTACAAAGCGTCAAAGCATACCTCTGTAAGAATTTCTCCATGAAGGACCTGAGAGAAGCTTCATATGTTTTAGGGATAAAACTCTATAGAGATACAAAGGAGCTGATTGGGTTATCCCAATCAACGTACATAGATAAGATCTTGGAACGGTATAGTTTTGGTAACTGTAAGACAACAAACATACCGTTCAGACATGGGATTCATCTTTCTAAGAAGATGTGTCCACAATAGAAGATGAGAAGGTTAGAATGTCTAACCAACCTTATGCTTCGTGTTTGGGTAGCATAATGTATGTCATGTTATGTACGAGGCCTGATATCAGTTTCGCTGTTAGCGTAATAGTCGATATCAGTCCAATCCAGGTAATGACCATTGGATGGCCATTAAACATATCCTAATATCTTAAAGGTACCAAGGATAAGTTGATTATTTATAAGGAAACGAACTGCAGGTTAATGGGTATACAGACTCCGATTTCAATCGGATCCCGATGATAGAAAGTCTACATCTGGATTTGTCTTTACACCTTAACGGAGGTGCAGTTTGTTGGAAGAGTTCCAAACAGGGATCGACAGCAGATTCCACCACTGAGGCGGAATATATTGCAGCTTCTGAAGCTGCAAAAGAGGCTGTGTGGATAAAGAACTTTATCACAGAATTGAGAGTTGTCCCAAGTATCGAGAATGCGATTCCGTTATACTGTGATAATACTGGAGCCATTGTGCAAGCAAAGGAATCGAGGGCGCATCAGAAGTCGAAGCATGTGGAACGCAAGTACCATATCATTCGAGAGATTGTGTCGCGAGGGGATATTGTCGTGTGCAAGGTACCGAGTGAAGATAATATAGCAGACCCGCTGACGAAGGCCATACCTCCGAAGCTGTTTGATAAACACGTGGAGTCGATGGGTATTAGATACAATCGTTATTGGCACTAGAGCAAGTGGGAGATTTTGTTGGGGTTGGTGCTCAGAGCGCCAATTCCTGGTTATATTTATTTTGAATACTTCTGTAAAACATTATTATTATGAATAATATATGCAGTTTCTATAATATAATGTATCTTTATATATGGTAAAGACGTAAAGACCTTAGAATGATTAGTCATGTACTGTTACAAAGCGTCGCAACTGACATTGAGTAGTATCAGCAACATTTGAGTTCAGTTCTTATCAGATCAGGTTCTGGTCAATTTTACAATACAGGTCAGTAGTAAACCCGTTGAGACCGGTACATGTCGTATACTGGAATATATGATTCCAATGGTTTCTCAATAACCATTAGTCTTGGAGACTAGTATAGACGTGTGGGTGTTTATAGCGGATAAACACTGAACGACTCACCGAAGATTCTTAATGGATGGTACACCAACGTCAATAAAATCTTCTTGGGTTGAGTAGCACTTGTGATTCTTAGACTTGAGATGCCATTGTGGGCACATGAGACATCTTCTACACTTAGATGGCAGTCACGTCACCGATCTATTTAGATCAGACCTCCGCATGTTCGTTGGGTGTAGATAGATCCTCAGGGTATCCTATGTGTATCATGATAGGATCCGTCAGTTCTGTGTACCAGAGCATAGGTAGTCCATATGATTAGCAATCAGATAAAACCATGGGCCCGTGGTAAAGTTTAGAAGCTAGTTCTAAACATTCTTTTAGAGATTGCTAATAGAATAGTCGACTGGATAATCCCCATAGAGATTTGACGTTTACATCTATATCTCTGAGATTTATCCGGATACCTGTGACGGATGAATTATACATTTGCCATCACCTCGACCTGTATGATTTAGCGAGATTATCCGTGATCGTCATAATTTACGGGTGGATAAATTATGGACGCGAAATTGGATTTCGTGACGGATATACCTGAATCTAAAGAGTCTCAATAATGAAACATACTCGTAGAGCACTAGAGCAACATTAATAAATAATATTGATTATTTATAAAGTCGTTTAAAGGTTAAACGCAAGATACGTGCCAAAGGGACCCGATAGTCATTTGATTATTATTGTGTATTTACATTTAATACTTGATTAATTTAAATACACATTAATTAATAGTCAAATTGAGATATTTGACTTATATCCTAAATGAATATATGTATTTGATATTTAATGTAAATATAATACATATATTTAATATATTTGTATTTAATTAATTAATTAATTATTTAATTGTTAATGATTAATTAATTAAAATATAAATATCTTAACTTTGGATAATTGATTTAAAATGATTAAGTTGCCTTTGTTGACTTTATTAAATATCTTTAAAGTGTTTTAGATATTTAATCAACTTGACCAATGAAATGTTAAATGAAATTGAAATTAATTTTCAATATGCTTGTGAAATTCGGCCATAAGCTTTTTGTGCACAAGTATATTGCTTTCATTTCATTTTCATTTGAAAACCTAATACACTTTACAAGAAACTCCATTAAAGAAAAACAAAGAAGCTTGTGAAGAAGAAAGGAAAACAAAAGAAAAGCTTGGATTTAGTAAGTTTTCCAACTTGCTATTAGATAAGAAAATGTTCCTTATGATCTAGGCTTAACATATGATGTTCTTAAGTAATTATTTTCTTTATTCTTTGTGTTTTTGATGATGGATTTTGGTTGGAAGTGTTGAGCATGTGTGATGAAGGAAGTTTGTGACTATTGTAGTTGTAAGCATTCTTTTAAGGTTTTGGAAACTTTGTTGCTAATCTAGAGTTATTGACCCACTCTTAAATGACCTAGATTTGATCTTGAGTTGTTTCATTGTGTTGAGACTTTGATTGGATGGAAGAATGATGATTGAAGTAATTGATTTAACCAATTGGTCTAATTTGTCCAATTTGAGGAAATTGAAAATTAGGGTTCATGACCAATTCCAAATTTGGGATTTTTCATTTATGTTGTGCATTTGGATGTGTATATGTTGCATATAAAGTTTCATGTTGATTGGATTACATCTTGATGTGTTTTGAAGCATGAAATGACAAAGTGCACAAATGGCACCAATGTGGTGCATTCGGCCAAGGACAGAAATTGGGGATTTTTTGTTGTCTTGGTGTTTTTAATGTTTTGAACATGCTATGTTCATCTTAGAAATGATTTAGAATCATTCAAAATTGATTTGATCAATTTCGGATTAAAATGGACAAAAATACCAAGTAAGGGTAATTTGGTAAATTCACTTAAATATGATTTATTGAATTTTATTTCATAATTTGATTATTGGAATATTAAATAAATATGTTTATTTAATTTAATCCGAGAACAAAGTTTTGAAATCGGAAAACTGATTTTCCACCGCTTCCGCTGCGTTACCGGATTTAGCCCCTAAAAAACCATACATATATCTAAGTTTAAACCCGTTGCGGGTATACCTTTATATTCTAAACACTAAGTGTTTTATTTTATAAAGAATATTGAGATAAACACATTTTTGTGAATAACTTATTTATATTTTGAATATAAATGAATCTCAACATATAACATGACAAACAATAGCTCAAACTGAATAAATCAGTTAAGACTATAAGTGGCATTATTGTCTGGGACACATTAACAAGACTCGTATATCCACACTTTCGAAGAGTGGATACTAGACGGATTTGATTCTAATTCTAATGATGTCTACGAATCTAGTTTATTAGGCAAAGTGCCTAAAACACATTTTACTTGGTAAAAGTACAAGTGCCACCAATCTGTTAGCTCTCGTTCATAGTGACGTAAGTGGGCCCATATCTAGCTAGGCTAGAGGTGGATATGAATACTTCGTAACCTTTACGGATGTGGTATCGCGTTATGTTTATGTGTTTCTTGTGAAACACAAATCAGAAACTTTTAGAGTTTCGACTCGAATTAGACAGACAGACTGGCTAAAGTATTAAACCATCACGGTTAGACCGTGGTGGAAAATACTTAAGCAATAAGTTTCTCGAATATTTGAAAGAATATAGTATTCTTTCATAAAGGACTCCTCTCGGAACACCTCAATTTGATGGCGTGTCCGAACAGGGAAACCAAACTTTGTTGGACATGGTAAAGTTAATTACGAGTTGCTCTGAGCTACCATTTTCCTTCTAGGGATACACATTAAACAATGAAATACTTATTTTGAATAAGGTTCCATGAAAAATTTGTTAGACAGATTTCATATTAGATATGTACAGGAAAGAAACCGGGTTTTCTCATTTCTGAAGATTTGGGAATGCTAGGCATATGTTTGGATGATACCAAACTAAAACCCAAATCAGATAAGTGCCTATTTGTAGGTTATCCTAGGGAAACCAAAGTATAGTACTTATACAACTCAAAAGAGAACAATGTAATTGTTGCTCTCCATGCTGTTTTCCTAAGAGGAATACCCATATGTAGTGGTAAGTGGGAGGAAAGTAAAACTCGATGAAAATCAGAGTAATACTGTTCCAGGCACCAATTCTTTACGGAACACAAACAGTTCATCAGGAATGAAACTGTACCACAATCTTCGAATACACAAGAACCGCTTAAGTCGGAGAGATTCAGAAAACAACCTGAGAGGTATGGGTTTCTGATCTCACCTTATAAAGATGTCAATCATATTGAGGAAGACGCGCCGACTACGTATGAGGTAGTGATACAAGGTATCAACTCCTTTTATGGCAAAAGTACCATGAAGTCCGAAATGGATTCCATGTATACCAACTAAGTTTGGACACTAGTTGATGTACCGAAAGACATTATGCCTATTGGTATTATATAAGTCTTAAGGGAAGACATACATGGATGGCAACATACCAACGTACAAAGCTAGGCTTGTAGCGAAAAGGTATCGTTATCAACAATGTGTTGATTTTGAAGAAACCTTTTACTCGTTGACCTGGCTACCTTTGCTATCGCATACTCTTCCATGTCATCATTGAAATAGATATCTCATCACTTACCCATTCCGAGGTTCCTCACGCCTGACATTCTCATCTTTTTCTACTCCCCATCTACGGGGCACTACCAGACTGGCCACGGCGGTGGCTAAAGCTTGCAACTGCTCAGTAATCTTAATGAGGTTGGTCTCTAATTGATCTATGCGGGAAGTCTCATTATCTGACTCACTCATGTTTACTAACTATTTTTTAAGGAGTCTTCATTTTTCTCTAACCCAACGGATATCTATTATGGCTGTTAAAACTGTGAGTTAGCATGATGCGTGTATGCGTACGATGCGTGAGATATATAAGATGTATGTGGTTATCAAAACATCATATATCCTTCCAACCTTATTTCTCCCACACCCATGGTAAGCCTATTTTTGGTTCTAGATATGGCTTGTTCTACGCACTGATGCAAGGTACACAAAATCGATCTCTCCTATGCTACGGGGTGAACCTTGGCCACTTCTATCCCTTTCCATCGGTAAAAGACAAAGACCACCCATTTACAACATGGACCAAGCCTATTATAGGATTATGCCATTGTCTAGAAATGACGAATCGGGTTTTCAGCACCGCGGTCATGGGGATGAACATGGAGGTATCCAAAGTAAATAAATATACCGTAATAAAGAGTATCCTTCTTGGATGAAAGCCAATGTGGATATCGGACTTATGCTTTTAGCATATTTATATCATGATTGGATTTTCTAAGTCCTCAAGGTTTTCATACAAGTTGGCCCATTATCATTTCAAAGCATTCAATCATATTATTGCAAGGTACAAACTTGTCCCAGTTGCAAAAGGCCCAACAGGTTTACACTTTTACTATAATGTGGCTAAACAACCTCAAATGATAAGGGGCCCAAACACAAAGTGGCCCATCGACATTCTAGAAGCTTTTTGCCCAATTGTCATAAGACACAAACTCGTCCCAGTTTAAATGGCCCAACAAGTTCACATCTCATGACAAAAAGTCCAAATGAATCCAAATGATGATGGTCCCAAACACAAGCATAAAAGGGTGGCTTCTATAGGTCATACAACTATGGTTCACATGCGGGTTTATAGGAGTATAGATAGAGTCTCCCGCTGGTGAAGGATTGCCCACAACTAGGTCTCCTTACTCAAGGGTTCCAGCGACCGAGTGAGCGCACCTTTTTTATACCCTAAGGTACGTGCCAACGAGTGATGATACATGAATGACTGTCAAATGGATTTCTTATTGAAGATTTCCCAGAGGGAGGGTGGAGCGAACTCTCTTAAATACCCTTACCTATTAGGCTCTTATCGCCTTGGTGACAGGAATAAACAATAGGTTCCCCAAATTAGTCCATCACGGTAAGCTTCGAGTAAATGATTATCTAGGTGCCTTCACAGCTTTTCCTTTCAGCAATAGAAAGGTAGTGAATGAAGGAAGACACCAAGCCATTACCTAGCGCTAATAATGCCTTTAGTTAAACCCCTTGGACCCAACCCACTTGCAGACACAGTTACTAAAGCGAAAATCACAAACATTACAAGATATTATTTCGGGGCCGATTCTCTATCCCCAGTGGAGTCGCCAGACTGTAGGACACAGAAATGGATGACACTGTCCCAGGCTCGCGGCCCGGTCGGGAGTACGGAGTAGCCCGCGGGGGACTAAACCGGATAATAAAGGAGTCGCCACCCAGCGTGAACTGGGAAATGATTTAAGGCCGCACTCACCCCTCGCAAGGGAAGACCTCAAACCGTTGGGTTCGGAATGGTCCTTTACTTATGCCAATTGTAATGAAAAGATTTATGAATTAATATAACCAAGTCTACGAAACATACACACGCAAGAATAACCTATATCTAAGTTTGCGTATAACCTATATCTAAGTTTGCATGCATAGAAGTAAGTGAAATAAAGGCAATCACATAATCTCATGAATACATTTAGTAGATAATGCGGAATATAAAATAAATGATAACAGTAAAAGTGTCAATAATGAATGATATGATTAATTATGTGTAGGCATTGCATTTTCGCATGTGAAACCCGATGATGAGTCTCAGTTGGAGGCACTACCTTTTTAGCTAAGGATATTGCGGGAAACGGAGGTCGGAAGGGGAAATTCAGAATAAGTACGTCATCAAGTTCATTTCACAAGTTCACTGTCTTCGTTAGTGCTGCGTTCGTTACTTCGTTCGAACGTCAGGCAGATTGCGGACGTTCGTGTAGCGTTCGAATGGGCGTTCGAACGGAGTCGGTATTTCTGGTTTTGCTGCTAGCCTCGCACCCCAGCCCAATTAGCCCCCCAAAGCCCATAAAACACATCCCAATTAATAAAACACATTTAAAACACATGGGAAAATTAAATTAAATATAAAATAAAATAATTAAACCATTTACCAATTATATAAAACACAAAATATAATCATACCTAATAAAGATAAATCAAATATATTAACTTCCTAACCAAACAAATCACATACTAAATTAAAAGGATGTCATGCCTAATTAAAATCAATCATAAAAAATTAAATATTTTGTATTCCTAATCTAGCCAAGATTTGTCCCCCCTCAATCTTTGACTTTCCTTGCTCAAACAACAAATCATATATCTCTTTAATGCCAAAATCCCTTCCTTGTGAGACAAGGTGAAGCCCTAGCCCTTCTCTATATAAACAACCCCTAACCAAGGCATTCATCTCTCCTAGCACACGCCAATCACAAGGATAAGTAACAAAAAATATTCTTTTCATCTCCTCCACTCCATAGCCGAACACATCACCCTCCTTAACCCCTCCATAACCGAAAATAACAAGCCTTTATATCTTCCTAAAGCCACCGAAACCAGCCCTATACAGCAGCCCTCCATCACCGAAAATTACAACCAAAAACCGAACTGCAGTGAACACAAAAACTGCATTGTTTTACACGCCCAAACAGCAGTAATTAACCCCTAAAACAGCAGCAAAATACACTAAAAACATTCCCTAAAAACCTTAAAGTAGTAACATAAAAAAACTGCACTCCTATTAGCCCTCAAACAGCCCTTAAAATCCTCAAAACAGTAACATAAAAACTGCATTCATAATCCCTAAAATAATCACACAAGACTGCACTAAAAACCCACACAAAAACTCGGAACAGTCCGTTGAAACGTCAAAACAGGTGACCTGAACAGTGAGCAGCAAAACAGAGGCCGAACAGTAGCAGAACGGAGTTCGAACAGCAAGCAAAACAGCAAAGCAGTGAGTTAGGACGCTAAACCAGTGAACCGGAGAAGTTGAGGAGCTGTACCCTTCCGACGTCTGTGAAACGCAAGCCTGAAAGTTGGCAAAAAGGTTAGACCTGAGGGTATATTTCACTCATTTTATTGTTTTTTTTATTTTTACTTGTATTATTTATTGAGTATTGCTTGCATGACTGTCATGTTGAAATGCATGTTGTGGCTCTTGAGTAGATAAATATGCATGAATTATGAGATGTTGTATGTTGTGGCTGTGGAATAAAATGAGAGATGTGTCAACTCTCGCGGTATATCGGATGGAAACCCGGACATAAATTTCATAGCCGATTCCGAATGGACGGTAGTATGATCTGTACTCGGGATACAACTCCACGTACCGCTTGAGTAAACTGCACCCTCTTTTGTTTTGTGTTGCTTTGGTTTATTTATTTTTCGTCACTGGAATTCTGCATGTTGCTTATTTATGCATGATTCAATCGAGCGCATGGGCTTTGTAAGTGGAATGAAAGATCCCCTATGGGGAGGGGTTAAAGCCCTTTACCACGATGCTTTACCGCGCCGGTTGATGTGTGTTCGGTTGAATGCAAGATACGTTCAATCGGGCATACTAAGTTTGATATTATTGCTTTTAATTCTTTGTATGCATGATTCAATCGAGTGCATGGGCTTAGTAAGTGGAATGAAAGATCCCCTATGGGGAGGGGTTAAAGCCCTTTACCACGATGCTTTACCGCGCCGGTTGATGTGTGTTCGGTTGAATGCAAGATACGTTCAATCGAGCATACCAAGTTTGATATTATTGCTTTTAATTCTTTGTATGCATGATTCAATCGAGCGCATGGGCTTAGTAAGTGGAATGAAAGATTCCCTATGGGGAGGGGTTAAAGCCCTTTACCACGATGCTTTGCCGCGCCGGTTGATGTGTGTTCGGTTGAATGCAAGATACGTTTAATCGGACATAATGAGCTTGACATTGTAGTCTTTATTCTTTGTATTGCATGCATCAGGTCTGGTTCCGTTCGAACGCGTTCTCGAACGCTACACGAACGCGAACCTTCCGTTTACCGTTCGAACGCGTTCTCAAACGCTACGCGAATGCACACGCACTTTCTTAGTGTCATCATGCATCAGGTCTGGTTCCGTTCGAACGCGTTCTCGAACGTTATATGAACGCGAACCTTCTGTTTACCGTTCGAACGTGTTCTCGAACGCTACGTGAACGCACACGCACTTTCTTAGTCTTATCATGCATTGGGTCTGGTTCCGTTCGAACGTGTTCTCGAACGCTATACGAACGCGAACCTTCTGTTTACCGTTAGAACGCATTTTCAAACACTACGCGAACGCGCACCCACTGAACTGAGTCCTTTTCATCAGATTTCATACATAGTTTTCCTAGTAGCTATCCCCACATGTATGAATACAATGTGTTTAATGTATTACGATTCATATACCTATGTCATGATAACATTTGAGTATTATTTCTTGTGGTATATCGGATGGAAACCCAGACATAAATTCCGTAGCCGATTCCGAATGGACGGTAGTACGGTCTGTACTTGGGATACAATTCCACGTACCACTTGAGAAGGTGCTCACATGTGTGCTTGTGTGGTTAGTATGTGTGCTTGTGTTTTCTTGAATATAATATGCCAGTGAAGTTGTATGTTTGTCGCTCCTTTGATGTACTTTCAAGCATGCAATCTTAGATGTGAAATATATGTAAACTTAGGTGTAAGTTTTATTTTGTACATATGAATTTAGAAGCATGATACTCTTGGAAATAAGTGCTACTTAAGCCTGATTAAATTATTACATAAATCCTTTCATTACAAGTGGCATAAGTAAGTGACCATTCCGAACCCAACGATTTGAGGTCTTCCCTTGCAAGGGGTGAGTGAAGCCTTAAATCTCATTTTCGCGGTTCACACCGGGTGGCGACTCCATTATTCTCCGGTTTAGTCCCCCGTGGCTACCCCGTACTCCCGAACGGGCCGCGAGCTCGGGACAGCATGCGTCGCCCAGTTTCTGTGTTCCCACATTATGTAATGCAAAATAAATGACCAAAGAAGCAAACATGCATGAAATGGGACGAAAATAAATCTGTTCACTGTATGGACGTTCGTGTAGTGTTTGAAAACGCATTCGAATGGTAAACAGAATGTTCGAGTTCATATAGCGTTCGAAAGCGCGTTCGAACGAGATGAGACCTGATGCATGGTAAAGCAGAATGCATGCACGTTCGAGTAGCGTTCTAAAACATGTTCGAACGGGAATGAGACAAAATATTCGCGTTCGTATAGCATTCAGAAACGCATTCGAACGGGATAAGACCTGATGCATGATAAAACAAAACGCATGCGTGTTCGAGTAGCGTTCGTAAACTCGTTCGAACGGACTGAGGCATAATGCATACGTTCGTGTAGCGTTCAGAAACGCGTTCAAACGAGATTACCAAAATGGTATCTGAAATGACGCAAACCCATACGTGAATGAACAAATACATAATATAGGACCTCGTATGCCCGATTGAACACATTTCACATTCAATCGAGTGCACTTCATCCGGCGCGGCAAAATATCATGTTAAAGGTAGCCTTTAGGCATTTCCCTCGAATAGAGGACCTTTAATCCACCCTAGTTAGCCCATGCGCATTAAATTATCAATGCATGAATAAAAAAATAAATGTTATGGGACCTTGTATGCTCGATTGATCACATTTCACATTCAATCGAGTGTACCTTGTCCGGGGTGGCAAAACATTGTGGTAAATGTAGCCTTTAGGCATTTCCCTTGAATAGAGGACCTTTAATCCACCCTAGTTAGCCCATGCGCACTAGAATGCAATGCATGCGTAAATAAAGCAATGATATGCATAGGGTAAATGACATAATAAAAGGCGCGGCAAAATATTGTGGTAAAGGTAGCCTTTTGGTTTTTCCCTCAAATGGAGGACCTTTAAACCAACGTAATTAGCCCATGCGCATGAAGTAACAATACACGAATAAACAAAATGCATAAAAAGATAAATAGCGGGACGATAAATATAGATTTAAATCACAAAATGAAACACGTGCTTGAAAGTCTCTCAAGCGGTACGTGGAGTTGTATCCCAAGTACAGACCGCACTACCGTCTATTCGGATTCGGCTATGGAATTTACGTCTGGGTTTCCATCCGATATACCGCAAGAGATAGCACGGAATCATCAACTCAATGTATGCATGGAATATGATAATGCATGTGATGAAACAACAATAAATAACAGAAATGATAAATAGTAAGCTAAGTGTGAAATATTAAAGGAAAATAAATGACTAAAAATAAATGAGGAATAGTAAAGAGATGTGACCAATGGTTTGGCCGTTTTTTAATATAGGGCTTTGCATGCCCGGTTGGACGTATTCCACGTCCAACTAAGCATGCCATGTCCGGGATAACAAAATAAAATATAACAAAGGGTGCCCTCAGGTTTTACCTTTTAAATCGCTTCCGGGAGTGCGTTACGTCGTCGTTGGAAGGGTTAATTTTCTGTTATTTTTCTGGTTTGCCGCTGTTTTGGGCTGTTATTTCCGCTGCTTTCTTTGCTGTTTTTTTGCTGTTTTACCTGCTATTTTGGGGACGATTTGGCTACTTTTTTTTGTCTCAGTTCGAAGAGTGATTTTCAGGATTTTTTGGGGTTTGCAGTGGCTGTTTTTGGGTGATTTATTCACGGTTTTGGACTCAGTTTGCCCTCGGCAGTTTGGATTTCAATGGGCAGTGAGGCGAGAGAGAGAAGTGGGTTTAGTGCCTTTTGTTTGAACGTGAAGAGGAGCTGCTGGCTTTGTTGTGATCAGTCGGTGAGGTCTGCTTACGTTGGCGGTGAGTGTGTTGTTTCGGCTTGCAAGGTGTCAAGGGAGGGGCATGAGAAGGGTTATTTATGCGCGTTGTTATCAATGAGAGAGAGAGCAGTGTCTGTTGAGTGCCATTTGAGATGTGCGTAGTGTGCGTGATTTTAGTGCTTAGGGTTTTTACTATTCATGGCTAAGCAGTTCAAGGTTTATGGTTTGTTTGTGAGTTCCAAGAGTGAGGGCAAAGCCAGAGAGGATTAGGGTTTGGGTTCTGTCTCTTTTTATAGGAGTGGGCTAGGGTTTCCTTGCATGGTATTTTCAAAACAAGGAAATAAATCAATCAATAAAGGGATGCATTTAATTTAATTATTAAAGGAAATGATATTTGTATTCTTGGTGGGGGAATATCTTTAATTTGGTAGGTGATTTATTTAGATTAGGAAGGGGATTTGATTTGATTCAATTGGATTTAATTTAATTTAATTGGAGTTAATTTTAATTTGTGACATGTATTTTAAATGTTTTAATTATTTGGATTGGGCTTGGGAGAAATGGGCTTTGGATGGGTGCAGAGGTTTTTTGAGCCGATGCTTAATATTTTAAAACATGGGTTAATCGAGCGAACTCGAGGCCAAATAGCGAGTTAATATGGTTGATGTATTTATTTTTAAATTTTTTTCCTTCCGACGTCTGTTTCCTGTGACTTCCGCAACTTATCGGGTATTGCCTCCATACGAGGCTCATCATTGTGCTTTCATGCAAAAATGCAAGTGTCTACAGTCACATGAGTAGAACGTGTTGCAGAGGATAAAGTGTTGGGGTTTTATGGCGGAAATCAGGTAACGCAGCGGAAACGTGCAGAATCAAAATTTTCTGATTTCAAAATTTTTCTTGGATCAATAAATAAAATTAATTATTTAATTACCCAATTATCAAATTCTGAAAAATTACACAAGAAAATTAATTTCTTGGTAATTACCGAATTGCCCCATAACTTTGCAAATTGATCATTTTAGTCCTAAAATTGTCAAATATAATTTTGGATGATTCTAAATCATTTCTAAAATAATTTCTAACATGTCCAATATGTCAAAATACAAATTGCAACACAAATCCACAATTTCTTACAAATTGCCGAAAGGTACCCATTGTTTGCATTTTGTTCATTTTAGTCCCCAAATTATCAAATACAATTTTGGGTGTTTCCAAATCAGTTATAAAATGATTTCAAACATGTAAAATACCTAAGAATACAAATTGCAACTCAAATCCCACAAAAAAACCAAAATTACCGAGAAAGGCATTTCGGTCAAATCTTGTTCAAAACAAGTCAAGATGAATTCCAATCATCACCAAACTTGATATACATCATATATACATCAATACACATCACATATATGAAAAGCCCCAAATTTGGAAAATGTATAAACCCTACTTTTTCAAATTCATCAAATTGAACAAATTAAACCAAATTAAACAAATCCAATGTTTCAATCAAGTCTCTACCACACCAAACAAGTCTCACCACTTTCAAATAACTCTAGAACAATTCTAGGTCATCAATGAGTGGCCTAACAACTCTAGAATGTCAACTAGTTCATCAAATGATCAAAAGAATGCTTACTAATACCTTAGAAGCTTTCTTTCAACACCATACATGCATTCACCCATTATCAAAACTTCCAACACTCAAAACCATAAACAAGAAAGAGTATAAAAACTTAAGAACAAGCTATGTTATAGCCTAGAACAAAGGGAACAAATTTCCCTCTAATAGAAAGGTGGAAATACTTACTAAATCCAAGCTTTTCCTTAGATTTTCTTCTTTGTTCTTCACTTTTTCTCTCAACCTTCTTATATTTTATTTTGGACGCTTGAACTAGGTTATGCAAATGAAAAAATATAACACTTATATATTAAATGGGTTGGCCGAAATTCACCCTAAATGAAATGGAAATTGATATTTCAAATTTAAACACTTTAAACAAATATCTAAGGAAGTCAAACTCAATTTGACTACTTTTTCCTTTAATGTAAAGTCAAATATTTACACTAATAATCATTTCCTAAATAAATATCATCATAGATATTTCATATTTTAATTACTTTAATTATTTAACAATTAAATAAATAAATAATTAATTGAATATAAATATCTAAATATATATATTATATTTACTTTAAATATCACAAATACATATATTAATGATATATGTCAAATGCATTTATTTGACAATTTATTAATGTGTATTTAATAATATCATATATTAAATACAAATACACATTAATTAGGAAATGACAGTTCGGCCCATTTGCATGTATTTTTCGTTTAACAGTTAAACGATTTATAAATAATCACCATTATTTATAATATTCGCCCTAGTGCTCTACGAGTTTATTTCATTAGTGAGACTCTCTAGATTCAGGCATATCAGTCACGAAATCCAATATCATGTCCACAATTTACCCACCCGTAAATTATGACGACCACAGATAAACTAGCTGAATCACACAAGTCGAGGTAATTGCATATGTATAATCCATCTGTCACAGGTATCCGGATAATCCCAGAGATATAGATGTAAACGTTAAATCTCTATAGGTATTATCCCGTCGACGATTCTATTAGCAATCTATAAATAACATTCGCAACTCACTTCCGAAGTATAATATGGCCATAGAATTAACTGATTGCTAATCACATATGGACTACCTATGCTCTGTAGTGACACTTCTGTAGGACACAAAAATTGGCGACGCTGTTCCAGGCTCGCGGCCCGGTTGGGAGTACAGAGTAGCCCACGGTGGAACTAAACCGGAGAAATAATGGAGTCGCCACCCAGTGTGAACTGGGAAATAATTTAAGGCCACATTCACCCCTCGCAAGGGAAGACCTCAAACCCGTTGGGTTCGGAATGGTCCCTTACTTATGCCAATTGTAATGAAAGGATTTGTGCAATAATCGAACCAAGTCTACACAACATTCATATGCAAGAATAACCTACATCTAAGTTCGCATACAACCTATATCTAAGTTTGCATATAACCTATATCTAAGTTTGCATGCATAAAAGTAAGTCGGAATAACGACAAGCATACAATTTCATGAACGCATTAAACTAAAAAATACAGAAACATAAATAAATGACAATTATCTAAGCATAAAAATTAAAGAGAGATGATCAAATTCATAACATAAAGAAATTAACTACATCACGCATTAAAAAATAACATAATATTCCTAATGAACAACGGATAAACATAAAATTGGATGAAACGAAATATGTGTGTCTCTCAAGCGGTACGTGGCGTTGTATCCTAAATACAGATCGTACTACCGTCTATTCAGATTCGGCTACATAATTTACATCTGGGTTTCCATCCGATATACCACAAGAGATAACACAAAATCATTCATCCAATGACCACAACATACATAAATCAAAGATACACATGCGAAGAAATAATAATAAATAATAATAAAGAGAACGGGAATAAATAAAAGGGTGCCCTCAGGTCTTACCTTTTAAGTCGCCTCTTAGAAGTGCGTTACGCGGTTGTCGGAAGGGTTGATGCTCCGCATGTTGGACAATTATGACCTATAGCATCACTATTTGTACAGATAACGGTGTTGTTGTACAAATTAACTGTGTGACAAAGGAGATTGCACTCTTATCATTTGTGATTAGATCACCTAGATGTATAAATGATAGGAGGTCCCTATGATTTGTTCCAGGATAGAGAATGATATGAAACAGTATCAGTCCACGAAGGATAAATCATTAAATATCCATAGTCAGAGTATTATCGAGATTGGACATCGATAAATACGTAAAAGACTAGTATTACACTTGTACGCTTTGTGAGGGCACAACGACATAGTTCTCATATATATGGGTATAGGATACTCATGCAAGTGTAATAGGAGGTTGTGTTTTACCGATGGTATGGGAAACAGCTTCGCTTTGGATAGACCCCCTCGGAATTCCATTGGTAGTATGACTATATGTCTATGGAAGTCCGAAATCAGGGTAGGTGTATTTGGTCTTAACCTGAGACTTGTACCGTTAATACTTGCGACAATCAATATACTTTGGTTGCGGTCGTCTAGGGCTTTAACAGGTTCTGTGTACGCCAATACTGGGTATATTAAGAATCGTAGTGTGTTGGGTGTGATGTCAAGACGGAAGTGTCACTCCCGTTATATGGAGATAATGGTCACGTAGGATACGATACTAGTACTCTTAAGTACTGCAGTCATCGGGATAAAATGACAAGGTTATGTTTATCCGATTATAGAGACTAGTTACCAGACATCCGACATATGCTTCGTACGGGGCAGACACAATTCCAGCCCCAGGCCTAGCACGTGATCATCCGATACTGGACAGAAATACGCAATACTACGTATACTACGCCTGATATAGATCCTTTATTCCTGTAAGGATATTTACGGAGAATTGGGTAGGCATGGCGCTTTGCTAGAGGCCAACTTTGTCTTGTAAATCGGTATAAACGTAGTACTTGGTACTTATGTGTTCGGATAGTCCGACGACTGAATTTACTGCCAACATATCCGGGGATCTCATGGGTCGCTTCCCAAAGATTAACCGATGACGTATGACTCGCACTCTAAATTAATCTGGGATTAATAAGAAGAGAGAGAAAATTAATCTGGGATTAATTGCGGAGATATTTTATCTGGGATAAAATATCATTAAAAGAGAGATAACGATTAATTTGGAATTAATCTATTAATTAATATATTTGATATATTAAATGAAATTGGATTTCGACGCGGAATTAAAATTAGATTTTTATTCGGGTGAACGAATTAATTTAGAATTAATTCGTTAGCGACGTGAATAGTGATTTTGCTAGGCGTAATCGTTTAATTACGACGCAACGGAAAATTCGTTAATTTGGAATTAGCGAACCCGAGCCCGAGATTATTTGCGAGCGCATTCACATTTCGAATTCGAGTGTGGCATGCAAGTCAAATCAAGCGTCAAATCGCTAGTCGCATCAAGCGTCAAATCATTAGTCACTTTGAGTGATGTGACTTGACAACTTGATGGATTGAGTGATGTGAGTGGACGGAGCATTAAATGCTTGACTTTTTGAAAGCCAAATTCACATGAAATGAATTTGAGATTCACATTTGTGTATAAGATACACAAATTTGGAACACATCACACAATTCTCTCTTTCTCTCATCTCTTTCTCTTCACGCCCTTGGGGCAACTTTCTGTTTTCTGGTTTCTTGAAACCGTGAGCAGTGGGAAGCAAGAGTTGGAATTTGTGGCAAATTTCTTGAGTGCTAGCACACTACGAGACATGTGAAGGTGATAGGGAAGTCCACCAATGAGCCGGGAATCGTTCGACGAAGCTTGGAGCTTGACGAAGTTGATCCAAAAGGCCGAAACCAGTGAGCACTGGCAATGAACTGCCAAGCAGTCCAAGAGGTAGAAAGTAAAGTTTTTGTTGCCTCCGCAACATTGGAATACATGGATGATCACTAATTATCAGGTTAATTAATTTGATTAGATTGATTGATAACATGCTTGTGTGAATACATGGTTGCGATGCATGAATAATGTATATCAGATGGATATTAGATGGGTGGGACAATTTTAGAAATTGTTGTAATAAATTTGATTTATTAATTGGACCTGCGTGTCCAGCCTTATTACCTCATATTCTTTGTATTCTCTTCTCACCTATTCCCCTTAATGTAAATGAGGTTTCTTTAGAAGTGTAGTGTAATGGGTAGAAGTAATACATGTGCTAGCGGGAGAGAGAAAGAGAGAGATTTGATCTAGGATCAATGTGTAAAGTATCCATCCGCATATAATTAATACTTTATTCATATGCGCTTTATTATGTGTTTAGAATGCATGTTTAAGGGTGTATGATGATGAGACCTTAACATAGATAATAAATTGGTTGCCAATTTGCACACGAAAAACCCTCGCAAAATATTAAGCGTCTTTCCTTCCATTGAGTGATTCTCACTAAAGATCCGAGACTGGCATTGGCTTGTTGGCCAAAGTCAAGGCCTTTGTCCGTCGAGGATGTGTTTGAATCACGAAGGCTTTGTTCCATATTGGTGTCTTGTCCAAGTTGTGGTTTGTTGGCCAAAGTCAAGACCACTTCTTGTCCATCGACATTGATTACGAAGCTTTCCATGGTCAATGGGTCGCGCTTGATTGGGATCACTAAGTTTGTTGTGCCAAAGCCAAGGCTTAGTTGATTCAGAGGAAAAAGGTTAGGTAATACATTTGATGTATTGGCATATATAAGATATATGTTTCGGACTTGGATGTCCCCCTACCGGATCTAGGAATTGGATTGGATCCAATCGATCTTAGAGATCTACCTAGTTAATTATCATACAATTTGTTGGCAAAAGTCAAGATTGTGTGATATTTAACGGGATCCTAGCCCACTAGGAAACACGGTTTCCCGAGTACTCGATAGAGGGTTAGAGGCTCGCCGAAAAATAGTGGGAGGCAAGAATTGAATTTGCAATATTCGTTTAATATCATGCTATACGCGCTCATTTAAATATCATTGGTCAATAAATTAAATGTTAGTTGGACTAATATTTTAATGTTGTTTTTAATAAATAGTTGGACTATATTCAAACGATTCATTTATAGTTGATTTTATAATTGGATTATAGTAATCAATATAATCGATTTTAATCTATTAAAAGTATAGTTGATTATATAGTTGGACTATAGTAATCATTATATTGAATAGTACTTGAAATCGTTGATTAAATAGTTGGACTATTAAAATCAAGATAAAAATGAAAGATTGACATTTAAAACATAATCCTGGGGAAAATGTATTTAAATGGTTTAATTTTCAAATTGGGAATAAATTTTAGGATGGTCCTGGAAACTAATAAGTTATTTTATTTGATAAAATAACATATTAGGCCTAAAGCCCGGAGTTAAGCAAACAGTAGAGCATAATCTTTGGAAGATCATGTGATGATAACTTAAGTGCTTAATCCATTAAGCTTCTCACAGTAGACTCCTTAATTTCTGAATCAGAACTAAGGATTAGATCCTTAAAGTATGATAAAGAAATTGAAGGATCTTCATAAATCTATACTTAGGTTGTAGAAGTACTAAAATTGCAATAATAACTCTTGGAGAGTTAATGACTATTCTCAAGGAGACAAAGTCAAAGTTTGCAATTAGGCAAGTAGCGCAAGGCGCACCTTACTTCGATATTCTAGAAGGCCAAGGCTTGGCCAAAGGTTTCTGGAGTGTTGAAACTGGAAAAGGCAAAATCATTATAATCTTCTGGGAAGATAAATGACATATCCCAAAATATCTGCCTAAATTGTGGCAAACGGGATCGCGGAAGCGTGACTGCCGTTTGGACAAAGCAGACATGAAGGAATTGAAGGCGAGCAAGGCTATGACATCAAATATGTTTGTCAAGAGTATGTTCACTACTAATATTAAAATTAGATTTTAAATACTTAATGTGGTACATAAATATATTGATGTTCAGAATCTGTTTTGAACAGGATACTGGCTTCAATAGAGAATAATCTGTGAATTGGAAATGGGACGAAAGTCGTTGTTTCAACTGTAGATACCTAACTTTAGGAACTACCCTCGGGTGTGTACCTAAATTTGGAAACTGTTATAATGTAACTAGTTTGACTAGATAAATTATCTTTATATCAGTGTTTAATCCGTTGCGGATGAACCTTTATATTCTAGAACACTAAAGTGTTTTATTATATAAAGATGATATTGAGATAAACACATTAGATGTGAATAACATAATTTATATTTTGAATATAAATAAATCTCAAATATATAACATGACAAACAAATAGCTCAAACTGATTTGATCAGATGAAACTAATTGTGGCATTGTTGTCTGGGACACAATTAAACAAGAATCGTATATCCACACTTTTGAAGAGTGGATAATCTGACACATTTGATTCCAATCAAATAAAGTCTACGAGTCTAGTTTATTGGGCAAAGTGCCTAAAACATTATTTACTTGGTAAAAGTGTAAATGCCACTGATTTGTTAGCCCTAGTTCATAGTGAAGCAAGTGGGCCCATGTCTAGCTAGGCTAGACGTGGATATGAATATTTTGTGACCTTTACAGATGTGGCATCGTGTTATGGTTATGTGTTTCTTTTGAAACACAATTCGGAAACTTTTAAGTTTCGACACGAAATAGACAAACAGATCGGCTAAAGTATTAGACCGTCACGGTAAGACCATAATGGAAAAAACTTAAGCAATAAGTTTCTAGTATACTTGAAAGAGTATAGTATTCTTTCAAATGAGGACTCCTCCCGGAACACGTCAGTTTGACGGTGTGTCCAAACTGAGTAACCGAATTTTGTTGGACATGATAAGGTTAATCATGAGTCGCTCTGAGCTACCATTTCCTTCAACGGATAAGCATTATCAGTGCATAACTTATTTTGAATAAGGTTCCATTAAAATCTGTTAGACAGATTTCATATTAGATATGAACGAGAAAGAAACCAGGTTTCTCATTCCTGATGATTTGGGTATGCTAGGCATATGTTTGGATGATACCAAACTAGAACCCAAATTGGATAAGTGCCTATTGTAGGTTATCATAAGGATACCAAAGTATTGTACTTATACATCTCACCAGAGAACAATTAGATTGTTGCTCACCATGCGGTTTTCCTAAGAGGAATACCGATATGTAGTGGTAAGTGGGAGGATAGTAAAACTCGATGAAAATCAGAGTAATACTATTCAAGGCACCGATCCTAATGGAACACAAATAGTTCATCAAGGATGAAACTATACCATTAAGAACCGCGTATGTCGGAGAGAGTCATAAAACAACCCGAGGTATGGGTTTCTGATCTCACCTCATATAGATGTCAATCTTATTGAGGTATACCAACTGACTACGTATGAGGAAGTGATACTGGGTATCGACTCCCTATTATGGCAAAGTGCCATGAGTCCGAAATGGATTCCATGTATATCAACAAGTTTGGATACTAGTTGATGTACCGCAAGGCATTGTGCCTACTGGTACTTTATAAGTCTTCAAGGAAGACATACATGGATGGCAACATACCAACGTATAAAGCTAGGCTTTTAATGGAAAGGTATCGTTATCAACATTGTGTTGATTATGATTCAACCTTTTACCTGTTGCCATGGTAAATCCATTTGGATAATGCTTGCTAACGCTGCATATTTCATTTATGAAATATGTCAGCAGAATGGGAAAATCGCTTTCCTGAAAAGGAAACCTTTTGGAGGATGTTTACAACATCCTGTCGGTTTTTTCGTGCCAAAACTAGCAAACAAGGTTTGCGGGTTATTCGATCCATGTTTGGATTGAAGCAAGCATTAGGTTCTTGGAATTGTCATTTTGATGTAATCATAATAGTTTATGATTTAATTCAAAACGAAATGATTCTTGTGTATATAAGAGGGTTAGTGGGAGCGCACTGATAGTGGCTGTCCTATAAATAATGATAATACATCATTTCTTGGAAATGATATTCCCATAAAAACAATCGGTGAATTAAATCCAAGAGGGTATTGATTTCTGACTTTTCCCTTCCGACGTCCGTTTCCCGCGGCTTCCGCAACTTAAAGGGTAGTGCCTCCATATGAGGCTCATCATCGGGACTTATATGCAAAAATACAGTGCCTACAACTTCCCAATGTCAATTACAAACTACCTTTGTAACTGTGTACTGCATTATATATTATCGGGCATTTGTCTAATATATACATATCACTAAACCATATTTAGTTTCAATCTAATCGTAATCAAATCAAATACGTATATAAAAACAAGATGTGCGATCATAAATAAGTAATATTATGGAAAAAGGAATTGATCGTATTCATGAATCAGACATAAATACGATGTGGATTGGCGTTCTGAGCACCAACCCCAACAATTTCTCACACTTGCTCTTGTGCCAATCCACGGTATCATATATACATCTCAATGTGTATCATATGTGCATGGCCCTCAAAAGCTCACTTAGCACTTAAGAGGTAGGCAACAAGAAGTAGGTCCGCTATAACATATTGAGTTTGTCAAACAAACTCCATCGTTTCCCATAGCCATCATCATTCATATTTTGTAGAATCTAAATTATACATTAATATGACTCTGATGCTACATCAGTATTGTGCTACAGCTACTGAGTTGTCCAAGTATTTAGGGATCAAATCCAAAATACTATGAAGACAACTGCAAGCACAACATCAATCCAAAACTTCTAATTTATAAGGTCACTATGCAACTTCATAAGTCGATACTTCATAAGTTGCATCTAATTCCACTCATATAGTAGAATCATGCGTGGCACTCCCACTGCAAGTTTCCGACTCTTTATGACATAGACAGTCTAGCATCATAATTAGACCATAAACTAATCTGACCCAAATGATTACAGACTAAATGCTCCATGAATTAAGAAACTCATTCTTAATATCTCAAAGATCACAAATAACATGTTTCAAGATCCATCCTATGGTCTATAGGATATCAAAATAACTCGTAAAAATTACGATTAAATCGATATCTACAATCGCACATAAAAAAGTATTTATTATGTCATTATCAAATGATACATAAGATTGATTAGACATTCTAATCAATATCTCTTTCGAAAAAGAAATCATCATTTACGAAAGATGAATACTTTATACAAGACACACATTAACTATCAAACAGTTATACTAACTGTCATACAGATAGCCTTGTTGTGTCTTATTAAATCATATCTAATGCACGAATAATAGGAGTATCTCACAAGTCTCTTAGTCTTATATCTTATATATAAAACTTTATATCGTATATAACAGAGACTACTCCCACTGTTTTGACAGAGCAAAGAAGACTTAGGTAAACCTTTTACCTCACAAACATCTCATTATTACCATACTAATGATAATGTCGTTAGGATATATAACACTAGAAAGTAATTTGTACGCTCACACTAACCCTTCAATCACTATGTATTTTCTATAATTTGACAAGACAGACAATCAGACGATATCAAAAATAGAGAACACAGATTTCCGAAAGACTTATCCGAGTCTACAGTAGGCTCTATAAGCTAGCACACTAAACTACGATCTGAGCAGAACACAAACTCTAGGGCCATTCTAGAATGAGCTCTTCAATCAAAGAAATCAAAATTGATCTCTTATCTGAACAAGCCATTCAAAAAACGTCACTTTGCATTCTTTAGCTAAAATGTACAGTTTAATATCAACATTAACCAATATATCTTTAATTATTCAATTAGCGTGACTAGAGACAAGTTTTCTCAGAATCTATAATAGATTGCTGAGTATAACTTTTCTCACTGTCATACTATAAAGGTCAAACCTTTAATAAGCTCACATTGCTTTTGCTGCGCAAATAATTAGCACATATCATGAACTAATTCATAATTAAAGCTTAATCAAGTTCAAAACTTTATCGTAGTAAGCTACGAACAATCTTAGATCTATGGTTCAATAGTGAACTTCCAGAATCGATATCAAATATCGCTTCCATTATAAGTTATAGGATAATTTTCTCGGTAAGAAAACAACAAAACCATTAAGTATCAAATACTCGTAAATGATTCTGATATCCTAGTAGACTTATATAGAAGATGTATAAAGGTTGTTTCATCTTATTAATTACGTATTTCCATTTATAATTTATTATTCTCACATTTGACTTCAATAAGTCAAGTCTTTTCTATAATTGTTAACATCCGATGTTACACACCAAGTAATAAAATGATTTTATTACTTAGGATCGTAGGAAAGATATTCTATCAAATTGAATACAATATTCTATTAAACAGAATAAACGATAAACTTTTACTTATACCTCCGAGGTGTAAGTAATTTCCATTACATAACTATTATATAAAAGAAAGATTCAAATCTCAAACTTTTCAAGATTCGGATTTTCTACATATACATATCATATATGTAACTGTAGAAATTAATGGAACCTAAATTAAAAAGATGAACTAGTGTTACTGGAGCATATCCCCAAGAGTATTGAAACTAATTCGGTAACATTCAATATCAAACGAATCAAATCATATAAGATTCAACTGCTCCCACTACTCAATTCCATCAAGATGGAATCGTGGAAGAATAATATTGAATAAGAATCATATTCACAGAATAACCTTTGAACTAATTGCTTTAAATTCATTTGTTTGATCGTATCAAAGATCTTTGAACAGTTCAAAGACATGTAATGAATTTTAAGGATAGAGTTGTCAAAAAACTTCAGATTGAATATATTTGAACAAGTCAAAAATGTTCAATCTACGTTTCATCAGAACAGATTGAAAGTTCTTGATACTTTCAAGATGTTCAATATGTGTTCCTTCAGAAACACGTAACTAAGTTATGAAAATTCATAAACTAAGTTACGAAGTAAATAAAACTACCTTAAGCAATTACAATTCATTAAACTACATACATCTAATGTATCAGTTTAATAAATCTGGTGGTCCAATGACAAATCATTGGTTAAACAAGATTTTAATCACCTAATGGATAAGGATATGTGGTGTGATCTCGTATCAATTATTAGTTAAACAGTAAAACAAATCGTGATAAAGGTTTGGATCCTGTCGGAGAAAATAAAAGAAAACAACAAAACAAATTACAATTATTAGGAAAAGACAAAGAGATATAATATTTACAAGAAAAGTAGCGGCTTGATTAACGTCTATGCGTCAGGGACAAGCTTCCCATCCAATTTTCTTATAAATTGGCAAACGTGGTCTTTTTGAGTCAGATTCCCGAGACTTAACTGTTGTCTTTCTTTTTGAAATTGTGTATGTAATTTGTGAATGGCTATGTGAACATATACACTGGGATGCATCTCAATAGTCGAAGATATATTATCTACAGACTCCTTACTCATGCCATCCCTAATGAATTTAATTTTATCTTCGCGGTTATCAGACACCATTCCTAAAGAATGAAAACGAGTATTGCAATTCCAGCGTGCACATTTGTAACAAACACCCATTTGCTTAGCTCTACGTTTCTTTGCATAGGTGCTTCTTCCTAAACCAGACAGATGAGAAATAAAAGAGTCAGAAGACTCACATGCCAATCGGACCCGTGCTTCAATTACCCAATGAATATTATTAGGAACACCATAGATCGTTAGTAATCTCATCCGTTCCAAGCGAGCTTTGTAAACTTTCATCATAGATTTTTGAGGGAGAGAAGGAAATTGCTTACGAAGATCTGCGAGAGCTTCTTCCATCGTGAAATGACTTTACCTGCAAAAATTAAACATACAAAAATAAAACACACCAGATCACAATATATACACAAATTGCATGGGTTGCCTCCCTGCGAGCGCTAAGTTTAACGTCGTCAGCTAGACGTGACTTCTCGAACGTTAGGCTGGATCTGAAAGTGTGACACTTTCTTTTTGTCGCTCAAATGATTTTCCCCAGTAGTGTTTGACACGCTGACTGTTAACCTTGAATGTGTTGTTGGTATTGGGATCCAGTAACTCAACAGCTCCATAAGGTAAAACCTGAGTGATCACAAAAGGACCTGACCACCTAGATTTCAACTTTCCATGGAAAAGTTTCAGCCTCGAGTTGTACAACAACACCTGCTGCCTTGGTTCCAACTGTCTGTGCACTATTTTTCGGTCATTCCATTTCTTTGTCTTTTCTTTGTATAATATGGCATTCTCATAAGCCTGTAGATGAAACTCTTCCAATTCGTTGAGTTGATGAAGTCGTTTCTCTCCTGCAGCTTGTGAATCAAGATTCAACTTCTTCAGTGCCCAGTACGCCTTGTGTTCAAGCTCAACTGGCAGATGGCATGCTTTCCCAAACACGAATCGATATGGGGACATACCAATGAGTGTCTTGTAAGCTGTTCGGTAGGCCCATAATGCATCATCTAGTTTTGTAGACCAGTCCCTCCTTGTTGATCCAACGGTTCTTTCTAGGATTCTTTTGATCTCCTAGTTTGAAACCTCAACTTGTCCATTTGACTGTGGATGGTAAGCTGTGGCAACCTTGTGAGTAACTTCGTATTTGGATAGAAGTGCATCAAAGTATTTGTTGCAGAAATGTGAGCCACCATCGCTGATGATTGCACGAGGTGTTCCGAAACCGAGTGAAAATATTCTTTTTCAGAAATTTGATAACCACTTTTGAATCATTGGATGGCAGTGCAATTGCTTCAACCATTTAGAGACGTAGTCTACAGCAACCAGGGTGTACAGGTTTCCGAATGATGGAACAAAGGGTCCCATAAAATCAATACCCCACACATCGAATATCTCTACTTCCAAAATATTTTACAATGGTCCTTCATTTCTTCTCGAAATATTTCTCGTTCTCTGGCACTTGTCACATTGAAAAACAAAAAGATAAGCATCTTTAAAAAGAGTGGGCCAAAACAAACCTGATTAAAGAACTTTTGCTGCAGTTTTGTTCCCTCTGAAGTGTCCGCCATATGGTGATGAATGACAGTGCTGGAAAACCCTATTGACCTCCTCCTGTGGAACACACCATCTTAATAATTGATCAGCACAGCGTTTAAACAGGTACGGTTCATCCCAGACATAGTGCTTGACTTATTTGAAGAACTTCTTTCGTTGCTGAGTTGTCCATTCCAACGGCCATTTTCTGACACAATGTAGTTGACATAGTCAGCATACCAATGGACTTCCTGTTGTTTCATGGGAAACAGCTGTTCATCTGGAAAAGTTTCTTTGATTGTCAGTTCTTTTCAGTTGTTTCTCCATTCTCGAACCTCGATAGATGATCTGCCACTTGGTTTTCTATCCCTTTCCTATCTCGAATCTCCACGTCGAATTCTTACAAAAGAAGTATCCAACAGATCAATATGGGTTTGGCATCTTTCTTAGTGATTAAGTATTTGATTGCTGAATGATCTGTGTAGACCACCACTTGGGACCCAGCAGATAGGAGCGGAATTTGTCAATAGCGTAAACAACTGCAAACAACTCATTTTCAGTGGTTGTGTAGTTGAGTTGAGCTTCATTCAGAATTCTGCTGGAATAATAAATGGTGTGGAAAATTTTTGCTTTGCATTGTCCCAAAATTGCACCTACAGCAAAATCACTAGCATCGCACATCACTTCAAATGGAGGGTCCAGTCTGGTGCTACAATGATGGAGGCAGAAACCACCTTTTGTTTTAAGATCTCAAAAGCTTCTTGGCATTATTTGGTAAAGTTGAAAGGCACATCCTTTTCTCGAAGATTGCATAGAGGTTTAGCAATCTTGGAAAAGTCTTTGATAAATCTCCTGTAAAAACCTGCATGTCCGAGAAAGCTCCGAATCCCTTTGATAGATATTGGCGGAGGTAGTTTTTCAATTGTTTCAATCTTTGCTTTGTCTACCTCGATTCCTTTTTGTGAGATCCGGTGTCCAAGAACAATGCCTTCATGTACCATTAAATGACATTTCTCCCAGTTGAGTACCAGGTTTGTATCTTCGCACCTTTGTAACACCTGTTCCAGATTTTGTAAGCAATGGTCAAAAGAATCTCCAAACACAGAAAAGTCATCCATGAATACCTCCATACTCTGCTCCAGCATGTCTGAGAAGATGGCCATCATGCAACGCTGAAAAGTGGCGGGGGCATTACATAATCCAAATGGCATTCTGCGGAAAGCAAAAGTACCATAGAGACATGTAAATGTGGTTTTCTCCTGATCATCTGGGGTGATGACAATCTGATTATACCCTGAATATCCATCCAGAAAGTAATAGAACTCATGTCCCCACAGTCTGTCTAACATCTAGTCAATGAATGGTAGCGGAAAATGGTCCTTTCTCGTGGCTTTATTCAGCTTCCTGTAATCCATGCATACTCTCCATCCAGTCACCGTTCTTGTTGGGATCAGCTCATTCTTTTCATTGGTGACCACCGTAATTACTCATTTCTTTGGTACACACTGCATAGGACTCACCCAAGTACTATCTGAGATGGGGTAAATGATGCCAGCATCCAACCATTTGATGATTTCTTTCTTCACGACTTCCTTCATGATTGGATTGAGTCTCTGTTGATGCTCCACTATGGGTTTGTACTCATCGTTCATCAGAATCTTGTGCATGCAAAATGATGGACTAATGCCTCGAATGTCAGCTATAGTCCAGCCAATGGCTCTTATGTGTTCTCGTAACACTCTCAGTAGTTTTTCTTCCTGCTCCAATGTTAGTGAAGAAGAAACAATAACAGGTAATTCAGAAGATTTCCAAGAAATGCGTACCTGAGATGGCTCGGAACTAACTTCAGCTCCAACTGTGGTGGTTTTCTTCAATCGAAGGCTTGATTCGATCTTTCTTTGGTAGTTCCAAGCTTTCAACTGGTGGTGTCGCTTGGAATCGGAATGGTTTGTCAAGGAAGTTGATACATTCCAGGATTTCAGCATCAAGCTCGCTGTCAGTCATGTTGGTGATGCAAGCTTCAAGTGTATTCATGGGATTTGGCTCAGTATCCTGAATGATACTATCAACAATATCAACTCTGAAGCATTCTTCTTTCTTTTCATCGCTCGGAATTTCATGGCTTTGAAAACATTAAATGTAACTTCTTGGTCCTGCACTTTCATGGTCAATTCTTCTTTTTGCACATCAATCACAGTTTTACGTTGTAGCCAAGAATGGTCTCCCAAGAATATGATCGGACTTCTTTGTCTTCTTCCATGTCAAGGATAATGAAATATGCTGGGAGAATTAGTTTGTCGACTTTGACCAGCACATCTTCAACAACACCTCTTGGAAATGCGAGTGTTCGATCAGCAAGTTGCAACGAGACTGAGGTTGGCATTGCTTCTCCGATTTGTAGTTTCCTGTAAATAGAAAAAGGCATCAAGTTAACACTGGCTCCTAAATCACATAAAGCCTTACCGATGTAATGTTCTCCAATGGTGCATGGGACAGTGAAACTGCCAGGATCTTTCAACTTCGGGGGAAGTTTCCTCTGAATGATGGCGCTGCATTCTTCCGTTAGTGCTACTGTCTCATAGTCTCCCAATCTCCATTTTCGTGAAAGAATGTCTTTCATGAATTTGACATAACTGGGCATTTCTTCCAGCGCTTCTGCAAATGGAATGTTGATATGTAGCTTTTTGAAAACCTTCAGGAATCGAGCAAACTTTTTGTCCAGTTTGTTTTTCTGAAGACGCTGAGGAAAAAGTGGAGGTGGAGTGATCTGTTCTTTTTCCTTTGCTTCTTTTTCTTCCATCTGAGGAATTGCTTTTGGAACTTCCTCAATTGTTGCTTTGATTCCAACATCTTTATTGATCTCAGTACCGCTTTTTAAGGTAATAGCTTGACATTGCTCCTTCCCTCGGTTCCTTGGATTTGGTTCTATGTTGCTGGGAAGATTACCTGGCGGTCTGTAATTTTGAGCATTGGCCAGTTGTCCGATTTGATTCTCCAGTGCTTTGATAGAGGCTGAATGGCTTTGATTCAATACTACTTGATTTTGAACCATAGTTGCTAAAACATCGTATTTTGCTCTTGCTTCTTCAACTGGGCCAACACTTCTATTATTCCTGGTTCTTTTTCATGCTCCTGGCTTTTATTTGGTTGTTGGAATCCGGGTGGTGGGTTGTTCATTTGCCCTAAATTGTTGCTCCATGCGAAATTGGGATGATTCCTCCACCCTGGGTTGTAGGTGTTGGAATATGGATTGTTCCCCTGTTTGTTGAAATTGTTGACATAGTTCACTGTCTCTTCTTGTTGGTTGTAAGATTCTGACTCAGGTATTCATCAAAATGGTGAACTTACGGATCCACCATTAACTTTCATGTTAAAAGTTTCCAGATTTTTGTAAATCACATCTAGCTTGGAATTCAGTGCTGTGTTTGCTCCAACTTCATAAATTCCTGCAATTCTCTGGATCATGCTCCTTTCTGTTGGCCACAAGGAGTTGTTGTTGGCCATTTCTTCAATTAAGTATCAGGCTTGATCTTCTCCTTTTGCCATAAAGCTTCTCCAAGCAGCAGCAGCATCAATTGTGGTTCTCATTATTCCAGAAAGTCCATTATATAAGGTTGGACTTGAAGCCATTTTGGAATCTCATGGTGAGGACATTTCCGGAGCAAATCTTTGTACCTTTCCCAAGCTTTGTAAAGAGTTTATGAATCTTGTTGTACAAAGGATGTGATTATTGGAGTTTTATAAGCTTCCCAAGATCATTAATCAAGCATGAAACAAGTATGAATACACATCAAATGAGGTGCGAAATACTCACAATGAACGGATTGGATGCATCGAAGAACAAAGCTCCATTTCCTCCTCTGTCAAGCTCGGCAAACCCACTGGTTTGGGCTCCAAGGATTAGGTCATGGTGGGTTTTGGACTCCATCTTCATCTTCAAGCTCCAAGCTTCATCAATGGTGATTCCATGCTCATGAGATGGTTTCCCTATCACCTTGTATGCACTCATATGTGTGCAAGCACCTTTGATCTTGCCACAAAATCATCAATCTCTTCTCCAAGACTCACGGTTCTTACAAAACCAGTGAAGAAATGTTTTTGCCTCCAAGGCCAAGAGAGAAGAAGAAGTCGTGAGAGAGAGAGAGAGGCGTTTTTGGCTCCAAAATAGCGTGAACCAAGGAGAGAGAAATGAAAATGTGTAATAGGTTTATTTATTTCCAAAATCAATTAACCATTTACCATTTTTCTATTTCAAAAAGTCAATCATTAAATACTTGCATCAACTCACATCAACTCAAACATCAATCAATCAATCAATTGTCACATCACTCAAAGTGACATGTGATTTGACGCTTGATGTGACTAATGATTTGACGTTTGATTTGACTTGCGTGCCGCTTTCAAATTCGAAATGCGAATGCGCTCGCAAACAATCCCGGGCTCGGGTTCGATAATTCCAAATTAACGAATTTTCCGTTGTGATATAATTAAACGATTACGCCTAGCGAAATCACTATTCACGTCGCTAACGAATTAATTCTAAATTAACTCGTTCACCCGAATTAAAATCTAATTTTAATTCGGCGTCGAAATCCAATTTCGTATAATATATCAAATATATTATTTTATCGATTAATTCCAAATTAATCGGTCTCTCTCTTTAATTGATTTTTATCCCAGATAAAATATCTCCGTAATTAATCCCAGATTAATTTTCACTTTCATCTAATTAATCCCAGATTAATAAATTGCGAGTCACATCATCGGTGAATCTTCGGGAAGTGACCCATGAGATCCCCGGATATGTTGGCAGTAAATACGGTTGTCGGACTATCCGAACACGTAAGTACCTAGTACTACGTTTTACCGATTTACAAGACAAGGTTGGCTTCTAGCAAAGCGTCATGCCTACCCAATTCTCCGGAAACATGCTTACAGGAATAAGCGATTTATATCAGGCGTAGTAAACGTGGTATTGCGTATGTCGATCCAGTATCGAATGATCACGTGCTAGGCTTGGACTGGAATTGTGTCTGCCCCGTACGAAGCACATGTCAGATGTCTGGTAACTAGTCTCTATAATCGGATAAACATGACCTAGTCATAATATCCCGATAGCTCGAGCATATAAGAGAACGAGTTCCGTATCCTTTGTGACCATCATCTCCACTATGAATGGAGTGATACTTCCATCTCGACATCACACCCAATACACTACGATTCTCAATATACCCAACATTGGCGTACACAGACCCTGTTAAAGTCTTGGACGACCGCAACCAAAGTATATTGATTGTCGCAAGTATTAGCGGTGCAAGTCTCAGGTTAAGACCAAATACACCTACCCTGATTTCGGACTTCCATAGACACATAGTCATACTACCAATGGAATTCCGAGGGGGTCTATCCAGAGCGAAGCTGTTTCCCGTACCATCGGTAAAACACAACCTCCTATTACACTTGCGTGAGTATCCTATACCCAAATATATGAGAACTATGCCGTCGTGCCCTCACAATGCGCACAAGTGTAATACTAGTCTTTTACTTATTTATCGATGTCCAATCTCGATAATACACTGACTAGGGATATTTAATGATTTATCCTTCATGGAGTGATACTGTCTCATATCATTCTCAGTCCAGTAACAAATCATAGGGACCTCCTATCATTTATACATCTAGGTGATCTAATCACAAATGATAAGAGTGCAATCTCCTTTGTCACATAATTAATTGTACAACAACACCGTGATCTTTACAAATAGTGACGCTTTGGGTCATAATTGTCCAACAATCTCCCACTTGGCCTATAGCCAGTCACTCGAGTGTCTTACACCCGAACTATGTACGGTTGGCTCAAACTGCTGAGAAAATGTTTTCGTCAGCGGATTTGCATGACTATCATCTGATGCAATTTATTCGATCATCACATCACCATGATGTATGATCCGAACGAATCAGATGAATATCGAAGTATGTATCTAGATAATTGATGAGACCATTAATTCTTTAGCTTGTGCTGAAGCCTAGCTCAGCTACTAATAGAACTGTATCTAATCTAATTAGATTTGTTATCGATCCAAATGGCTTCTATTGCTGCCTCAGCTGCAACAATAACCCGCATTTTTTGTTTATTCGGTAACAATATCTTGCTTGGAAGATTTCCAGCTCACTGTTCCGTTATTCAATCTTTATAGTACCGTTGTCACGACTTATAGTCGTTTTCATGAAAGCCAAGCTTTCACCGATTATTTATGGGAATATCATTTCCAGGAAATGATATATCATCATTACTCAGGATATTCACTGTCAGTGCGCTCCCAATAACCTCCTTATATACACAAGAAATATTTTCATTTTGAATTAAATCATACACCATTATGATTACATCAAAACGATAATTCCTAGAACTTAATGCTTGCTTCAATCCATTTATGGATCGAATAACCTGCAAACCTAGTTTGCTTGTTATGGTTAGACAAAACCGTCAGGATGTGTAAACATCCTCCGAAAGGTTTCCGTTAAGGAAAGCAGTTTTCCCGTTCAGCTGCCATATTTCATAAATGAAACAAGCAGCATCAGCAAGCATTGTCGAAATGGATTTGCCGTGGCAACAGGTAAAAGGTTTCATCGTAATCAACACAATGTTTATAACTCTACCTTTTCGCTACAAGCCTAGCTTAGTACGATGGTATGTTGTCATCCATGTATGTCTTCCTTGAAGACTTATTTAGTACCAATAGGCACAATGCCTTGTGGTACGTCAACTAATATCCAAACATTGTTGATATACATGGAATCCAGATCAGACATTATGGCACTTTGCCATAATAGGGAGTCGATACCTTGTATCACTTCCTTATACGTAGTCAGTTCGTGTTCCTCAAAAGATTGACATCTTTACGAGGTTAGATCAGAAACCCATACCCCAGGTTGTTTTCTGACTCTCACCGACCTACAGGGTTCTTGTGTATTCGAAGATTATTGGTGTAGTTTCATCCTTGATGAACTATTTGTGTTCCAATAAGGATTCAACGCCTCGAATAGTATTACTCCGATTTTCATCGAGTTTTACTATCCTCCCACTTACCACTGCATATCGGTATTCCTCTTAGGAAAACCGCATGGTGAGCAACAATTACATTGTTCTCAAGTGAGTTGTATAAGTACTATACTTTGGTATCCCTGAGATTACCGACAATTGGCACTTATCCAATTTGGGTTTTAGTTTGGTATCATCCAAACACATGCCTAGCATACCCAAATTATCAGGAATGAGAAACCCAGTTTCTTTCCCGTTCATATCTAATATGAAATCTGTCAAACAGATTTTATGGAACCTTATTCTAAATAAGTTCTTGCACTGTTTAAATCTTATCCGTTGAAGGAAATGGTAGCTCAGAGCGACTCATGATTAACCTTATCGTGTCTAACAAAATTCGGTTACTCAGTTCGGACACAACGTCAAGTTGACGTGTTCCGGGAGGAGTCCTCATTGAAAGAATACTATACTCTTTCAAATATATGAGAAACTTATTGCTTAAGTATTTTCCATTACGGTCTCACCGTGATGGTTTAATACTTTAGCCGATCTGTTTGTCTATTTCGTGTCGAAACATTAAAAGTTTCTGATTTGTCTTCTTCAAAAGAAACACATAACCATAACGCGATGCCACATCCGTAAAGGTAACGAAATATTCATATCCACCTCTAGCCTAGCTAAACATGGGCCCACTTCATTCATTATGAACTAGGGCTAACAGGTCGGTGGCATTTACACTTTTACCAAGTAAATAGTGTTTTTAGGCATTTTGCCCAATAAACTAGATTCGTAGACTTTATTTGAATGGGATCAAATAAGTCCTAGTACCCATTCTTCGAAAGTGTGGATATACGAGTCTTGTTTAATTGTGTCCCAGACAACAATGCCACATACAAATTTCAACCTGATCAAATCAGTTTTGAGCAATTAGTTTGTCATGTTTTGAGATTTATTTATATTCTAAATATAAATATTGTTATTCACATCTAATGTGTTTATCTCAATATCATCTTTATATAATAAAACACTTTAGTGTTCTAGAATATAAAGGTAAATCCACAACGGATTAAACACTGATATAAAGATAATGTTTCTAGTCAAACTAGTTACATTATAACAGTTTCCTAATTTAAGTACATACCCGCAGGGTGGTTCCTAAACTTAGGTATCTACGGTTAAAACAACGATTGTCGTCCCGTTTCCAATCCGTATATTAATCTCAACTGAAGTCAGTATCCTACTCATAGCAGATTTTGAACATCAGTACATATTCATGTACCACACTAAGTATCTAAAATCCAATTTTAATACTAGTTGTGAATATATTTATGACAAACATATTTGAAGTCAGAGCCTTGCTCGTCTTCAATTCCTTCTTGGGATATGTCCTTTTATCTTCCTAGAAGATTATAATGATTTTGCCTTTTCCATTTTCACATTCCAGAAGCCTTTGGCCAAGCCTTGGCCTTTTGGAATATCGAAGTAAGATGCGCTTTGCGCTACTTGCATTATTGCAAACTTTGGCTTTGTCTCCTTGAGTATAGTCATTAACTCTCCAAGAGTTTACTATTGCAATAAAAGTACTTCTAAGATCTAATCTATGAAGATCCTTTAATTTCATTATCATACTTTAGGGATCTAATCCTTAGTTCTGATAAAGAAATTAAGGAGTCTATGACAAGTATAATGGATTAAGCACTAAAGTTATCATTACATGAATATTCCAAATATCATGTTCCACTTATTTGCTTAACTCCAGGCTTAGGCCTAATACGTTATTTTATCAAGTAAAGTAACTTATTAGTTTCCAGGACCATCCTGGAATTTATTCCCAATTTGAAAATTAAAGTCGTTTAAATACATTTTCACACAAGATTATGTTTTAAACATTAATCTTTCAATTATATCTTGATTCTAATAGTCCAACTATTTAATCAATGATTTGTGGTACTATATATTATAATGATTATTATAGTCCAACTATACAATCAAATATAATTTAAATCAATTAACCTCAATTATATTGATTACTATAGTCCAACTATAAAATCAACTATTAATTGAAATTAATTAATTCAAATATATTGATTACTATAATCCAATTATATAATCAACCACAATACAGTCCAACTGTTTATTAAAACAACAATTTAAATATTAGTCCAACTAACATTTAATTTAACGACGAAATAATTTGTGATTGAGCGCGTATGGCAAGTTACTAAACGAATATTGCAAATTTAATACTCGCCTCCCACTATTTTTCGGCGAGCCTCTAACCCTCTGTCGAGTACTCGGTAAACCGTGTTTCCTAGTGGGCTAGGATCCCGTTAAATATCACACAATCTTGACGTTGGCCAACAAATTGTATGATAATTAACTAGGTAGATCTCTAAGATCGATTGGATCCAATCTAATTCTTAGATCCGGTAGGGGGACATCCAAGTCCGAAACATATATCTTATATATGCCAATACATCCAATGTATTACCTAACCTTTTTCATCTGAATCAACTAAGCCTTGGCTTTGGCACAACAAACTTAGTGATCTCAGTTAAGCGCGACCCATTGACCATGGAAAGCTTCGTAATCAATGTTGATGGAAAAGAAATGGTCTTGACTTTGGCCAACAAACCACAACTTGGACAAGACACCAATATGGAACAAAGCTCTCGTGATTCAAACACATCGTCGACGGACAAAGGCCTTGACTTTGGCCAACAAGCCAATGCCAGTCTCGGATCTTGAGTGAGAATCACTCAATGGAAGGAAAAACACTTAATATTGTTTGAGGGTTTTTCGCGTGCAAATTGGCAACCAATTTATTATCTATGTTAAGGTCTCATCATCATACACCCTTAAGCATGAATTCTAAACACATAATAAAGCGTGTATAATAAAATAATAATGATATACGGATGGATACTTTACATTGATCCTAGATCAAATCTCTCACTTTCTCTCTCCAACTAGCACATGTATTGCTTCTACCTGTTACACTACACTACTAAAGAAACCTCATTTACATTGAGGGGAATAAGTGATAAGAGAAATATAAAGAGTCATAAGAGATAAGGCTGGACACGCAGGTCCAATTAATAAATTCAAAATTTATTACAACAATTTCTAAAATTGCCCCACCCATCTAATATCCATCCGATATACATTATTCATGCATCGCAACCATGTATTCACACAAACATGTTATCAATCAATCTAATCAAATTAATTAATCTGATAATTAGTGACCATACAATGTTCAAACAATGATTTGATTTTGCGCGAGTCAAACTCGTTTTGCGAATAAGTACTCAAAGTACGAATTCTCGAATTAAATTAAACTACATATCTAAATCCAATTCAATTTGTATTTAATTCTAATTCACTATTTAATTCCAAATTAAATATCACACTTTAATAATAAACCTTTTACGACTTAAATTCCAAATTTAATCGCAACGAGTCTCAAAGCCCAATTAATATCCAATATTAATTTAATTAAAGTCCAATGGGCTTTTAATTAATTTCTTAAGGCGTGGACTTTTGGTCAACTCGGGTCAAACCGAATAACCAAAATCCAATCCGGGAGTTACCCCATAAGCGCATAAATCAATTTTGGCCCATTAGGCCCAATTAAACTTTAAAGGTCCATTAAGTCGCATTTGGGCTTTATGGAGGCGGTTTTGGGCCCAATTGGATCCAACCAATTTTTCCTAAACCCAACTTTGTACAACAAAGCCCAATAAGCCCATTAACAACATTACAAGCGCAAATCCAATTTAAGCCCAAATAATTTAATTCCAAAAATTCCAAATTTTCTCAATTAAATTACCTAAAGTGTATAATTATTAATTACCCAAATCAATATTTCCAAAACACACAAAATTTGTTCAATTAATCATGCTCATCAACAACAAAACATGTCCAACACATTTCATCAAAATCAAACCCATTTACATGCTTCAAAGTCTCGGCCAAGGGGAAATTTCATGCCCAAATCAAATTCAATCCAATTAAATCAATTCAACATTAAATCAATATCCCCAAATGATTTCCAACACATCCAATGAATCCAAAACAAAATCCAAGACAATTTAGGGTTCTTGTATTTTCGGCCAAGCACATGAATTGGGGAAAATTGTTCCAAACCATTTTTCATCAAATTGATCCATCAAACATCAATTAAAACACATTTAAGCATACTAATTCATCCAATTTCATTAAATCATGCCCAAATCGTTTTACCGAATTTTAACCCTAAAAATTTTCATGTTCAACCTAAGCTCAAGATACCATTGTTGGAGTTTAAAAGCTTCCCAAGATCATTAATCAAGCATGAAACAAGTATGAATACACATCAAATGAGGTGCGGAATACTCACAATGAACGGATTGGATGCATCGAAGAACAAAGCCCATTTCCTCATCTGCTGTCAAGCTCGGCAAACCCACTGGTTTGGGCTCCAAGATTTGGTCATGGTGGGTTTTGGACTCCATCTTCATCTTCAAGCTCCAAGCTTCATCAATGGTGATTCATGCTCATGAGATGGTTTCCATATCACCTTGTATGCACTCATATGTGTGCTAGCACCTTTGATCTTGCCACAAAATCATCAATCTCTTCTCCAAGACTCACGGTTCTTACAAAACCAGTGAAGAAAATTTTTTGCCTCCAAGGCCAAGAGAGAAGAAGAAGTCGTGAGAGAGAGAGAGAGGAGTTTTTGGCTCTAAAATTGCGTGAACCAGAGAGAGAGAAATGAAAATGTGTAATAGGTTTATTTATTCCAAAATCAATTAACCATTAACCATTTTTCTATTTCAAAAAGTCAAGCATTAAATGCTTGCATCAACTCACATCAATCAATCAATCAATTGTCACATCACTCAAAGTGACATGTGATTTGACGCTTGATGTGACTAATGATTTGACGCTTGATTTGACTTGCGTGCCGTATTCGAATTCGAAATGCGAATGAGCTCGAAAACAATCCCGGGCTCGGGTTCGCTAATTCCAAATTAACGAATTTTCCATTGCGACGCAATTAAACGATTACGCCTAACGAAATCACTATTCACGTCGCTAACGAATTAATTCTAAATTAACTCGTTCGCCCGAATTAAAATCTAATTTTAATTCCGCGTCGAAATCCAATTTCGTATAATATATCAAATATATTATTTTATCGATTAATTCCAAATTAATCGTTCTCTCTCTTTAATTGATATTTTATCCCAGATAAAATATCTCCGCAATTAATCCCAGATTAATTTCTCTCTCATCTAATTAATCCCAGATTAATAAAGTGTGAGTCATACATCATCAGTGAATCTTCGGGAAGGGACCCATGAGATCCCCGGATATGTTGGCAGTAAATACGGTTGTCGGACTATCCCAACACGTAAGTACCTAGTACTACGTCTTAGTGATTTACAAGACAAGGTTGGCTTCTAGCAAAGCGCCATGCCTACCCAATTCTCCAGAAACATGCTTACAGGAATAAGCGATCTATATCAGGCGTAGTATACGTGGTATTGCGTATGTCGATCCAGTATCAAATGATCACGTGTTAGGCCTGGGGCTGGAATTGTGTCTGCCCCGTACGAAGCACATGTCGGATGTCTGGTAACTAGTCTCTATAATCGGATAAACATGACCTAGTCATAATATCCCGATAGCTCGAGCATATAAGAGAACGAGTTCTGTATCCTATGTGACCATCATCCACTATGACTGGAGTGATACTTCCATCTCGACATCACACCCAATACACCACGATTCTCAATATACCCAGTATTGGCGTACACAGAACCTGTTAAAGTCCTGGACGATCGCAACCAAAGTATATTGATTGTCGCAAGTATTAGCGGTGCAAGTCTCAGGTTAAGACCAAATACACCTACCCTGATTTCGGACTTCCATAGACACATAGTCATACTACCAATGGAATTCCGAGGGGGTCTATCCAGAGCGAAGCTGTTTCCCGTACCATCGGTAAAACACAACCTCCTATTACACTTGCATGAGTATCCTATACCCAAATATATGAGAACTATGTCGTCGTGCCCTCACAACGCGCACAAGTGTAATACTAGTCTTTTACGTATTTATCGATGTCCAATCTCGATAATACTCTGACTAGGGATATTTAATGATTTATCCTTCGTGGACTGATACTGTATAATATCATTATCAGTCTAGGAACAAATCATAGTGACCTCCTATCATTTATACATCTAGGTGATCTAATCACAAATGATAAGAGTACAATCTCCTTTGTCACATAGTTAATTTGTACAACAACACCGTGATCTGTACGAATAGTGACACTATGGGTCATAATTGTCCAACAGTGATGTCATTCCTCAGTTTTCCAGTTCTGCCTGATGGAAAGTACTTTGCAAGAAATTTGGTGGCTAAAGTGTTCCAAGTTGTGATGGAACCTGCTGGTAGTGAATGTAGCCAAGCTTTGGCTATGTCCTTCAAGGAGTATGGAAAAATAAGTAGTCTCATTGCTTCTTCAGCTTCTCTGTTGTAATTGAAAGTGCCGCAAACTTCCAGGAAGTTGCTGATGTGGGCATTAGGATCTTCAGTTGCATTCCCCCCAAACTGAACTGACTACTGAATCATCTGAATGCACGTTTTGATGTCACCCGCATTTGCTAGTAAGGGAGGAAGTACAATACAAGAAATGAGTCTGTCAACCACCGGAATGGTTCTGTATCGAATGGGAATTGGTGGTGCAGCCTCCAAAGGTTCAGGTTCCATGTTGACTAAAGCTTCTTGGCCTTCTCGCCTTTCCCTTCTCAACTGTCTGATGGTTCTTCCAATTTCTGGGTCGAGCGGTCAGAGTTCAAAGCTTCTGGTTCATCTCATGAAGTTTCTGAGAACCTGAAACACAAGAAAACAAAAACAATAAGTAAAAAGAAATTAGATACAAGTAAAGATATCTAACCTTAAAACTAATATTGAAAGATAAATAAGTCCCCGGCAACGGCGCCAAAAACTTGACCAACGTAAACACACACGTATAACGCAAGCGCACATATCGTTCAAGTAGTATAAAAATATCGATCCCACGAGGACTTAATATCTAAGCTATTAATTTTATAAGGTCAAATGATTACTAGTATCTAACAGGTTGTTTGATTGATTTGAAATGGTAACGATTCTAAATTTAAAAAACAAGTAAATAAATTTTTCGAAAGTAGATTTTAAGAAAATTCAATATTAAAAACTATTTAGGGTTGTGATTTCTTTCTAATATCTTTTAAAAGATGAAGTGGTTATCTTAAAGTTGGGTAATATATTGATTTATTAACCTAGAACACTAAATTATGTGAAAGCCTCTATCGATGGTCAGACACAAATACCCAGTTTAACCCAATTGAACCATATGTCTATGTCAACCAAGTTATCTGGATTCATTAAATATAAGTTCCAATTATGGCTACCCCCGCCCGACAGGTATATGTCTATCCTGTATGGAAATCTATTAAAGGGTTATCTATCCTCAAGGAAGATCGTGGGCTATTGAGTCTAAGGCTGAAACCTAAAATCTCTATGTCTAGTTCATTTTAGATTTACCAGATCAATTTTATTAGTGGCCAGTTAATAAAAAGTATTAAGATTAAGACTCAATAAATAAATCTTTATATTACCTAAACTTTGGACTAACCCCTTATAAACCGGTGATATTAAAAATCATCACAACCCCAGATAACTAATTTCGTTACAACACATAACTAGGGCTAGTAAAAACTTGAAAATAAAAGACATAAAGTAAAAATACGGTAAAGTAAATACTGAAAAATAAATTACAATAAAATAAATGCTAAGGTAAAATGAATTACTTTTACTACTACGAAATTAGATATCTCCTAATATAATATATAAACTTGTGATAACATGACCAACCAGCCATATAGGCGGTATCCTGATTAAGTCAAATTAAGTCCAACCAGCCATTAAGGCGGAACCAAAATAAACCTGTCATATAATCGGTAAGAAAATTTAATTACCAACCGACCAATCTGGCGGTATCCTTGATTAGTAAGGTTTAAACCAGATTAAAATGAATTACCAACCGACCGATCTGGCGGTATCATTTTTAAGTAAATATTTTAAATAGTGAATATATTATATTTAAGGGAGATTAATCTAAATAGCAATAGTAAAAGAATTACCTTTCACCCTAGCTGGGGAAGTTACCTCCTCATGGTAATAGTAAAAACTGTAAAAAGTAAAGAAAGTAAAACACTATTATTACAAAAAGTAATTAAAATTAATTACAAAACTAAAATTTAAAAGAAACTAGAGAGAGAAACTCCATATTTACATCAAAGAAATGAGAGAAAATGGTACAACTGAAACTGGAATTTCGCGCTCTATTTATAGGCGTCAGTAAGGGTCGCGCGTCGCGATGCCAAGCTCGCATAACGATGCCCGTTTGGTCGACGTGGCAGCTTCTGGTTCGTCGGTTGAAGATTCTGGATAAGGTGATAAGGCGACACGTGACAAAGTGGTTGGGGCTCAAATATTGTGACACGTGGCGACTTCTGATTGGTTGGCTAGATTCTTATCCGCCACGTGTTAGATAGGGATAAGAGAGCCAATAATTGATGCTGACGTGGCGACACGTGGCAATTTGACTGTCGGCACCATAGAATCGCGACACGTGGCACGCTGTGATTGGTTGATGATGACGTGGCAGTGACATGGCATTTTGACTCGGTCAACCTGGTGATGTGGATGATGACGTGGCAATAACTTGGAGTGACACGTGGTGACATGTGGCGATGGTGATTGTCGGCACCGTAGGATGATGACACGTGGCACGGCGCATGTTAGCAGATCGGCTGTGATCGTGAAAAGTGGCAGATCTGTTTCCACTCGTGGTTTCTCCTCGCTGTTTTCTCTATTTTTCTCACTATTTTCGCTCACTATTTTTACGGTTTTCACTCGCGATTTCCGGTCTATTTTTGGGCTAGTCTCAGGAAGATTTTTGGGCAGTTTATGGCTGTATTGTGCGTGGCTTTGGTGTGCTGGTCAGGGGGCTATTTTCACGTGTGAATGGGCTGTGTTATTTGTGAGTTGTGCGTGTGAAGGGTGATTGGCAATGAGTGGAGTGGTTAAGGGCAATTTGAAAAGGCTTATTTGTGTGGAAGTAGGGTGCAAGTTGAGGGCGTGTATGAGGCTGTTATGGTGCATTTGAGGGCTGTCCGTTGGCAGTTTAATGCGTGAGTTTGGGCTGATGAACGTGAGGCAGCATTGTGGCTGAAGGGTTCTTGTTTGGTGGTGAGGTTAAATGTGGTTTGGCATGAGCTAGGGCTGGTGATTTAAGCTACTGTCGAGTGGGGCTAGAGCTGTGATCTATGCGTGTTTAGTGCTTTGAGTGTGTGAATATGTGTTGAGAAGAGACGTGTGTAGCTGGGTTTATGAGTGTTAGTGCATGGTCAGTGTGTTTGGCAAGGGAGGTGAGGTACGTGAATGGTTTAGTTGGCTTGTTGAAGGGCTCGTTACGTGGCTTTGAAGGGGGTGTGTTGGCTACTGTGAAGTGAGTGAGGGATGCTCGGCAACGCGAGGAGTTGAAATGGAGGGGACTGTGTGCTTTGAAGTGGGCAGTAGGCAGACGTGTGCAAGCGAGAGGGAGAAGGTGTAGTGTGTGTTCACGTGAAGTAGGCTGGCAGTGGTGCGGTGCGTGCAGTGGGGTGTCATGTACTGAAGGGCTGGTGGACGTGAAGCTTTGGTGGCTGCCGAATGTGTTAAAGTTTTTTGGCTTTACTTAGGGGGCGTGAGGGCTATTTCATTGTTTTTAAGGTGAAGAGGTGAGTTGGTTGAGAGAGAGAGTGGCGAGAAGAGAGGGCTGCATGGTTCACGAGTGCATGGTCAGAGGAGAGAGGAATGGATGAGTTCACGTGTGCATGCTCGCTAGGGTTTATGGGTTGTTTTCTCGTGATGTCTAGGGTTTGTAGAGATGGCTGTGTTGCTATTTGAGGTGAGGCCAAGAGAGGGCTGCGAGAGTGGGGTTTCACATGTGTATATGTGCTTGTGAGAAGGGCAGTGAGGCGTGTTTGACGTGGGGAGTGTGGGGGGAGAAAGAGGGTAGGTTTCACGTGTGTATTACTAGCTAAAGGAAGAAGGGTTTTTGGTCTCTTTTTATATTGGAGGGAGCTTAGGTGGAAACTGAGGCCAATTAATGGTATTTGGTGGAGGGTGGATAATTTATTGGGGCTTTTGAAAAGAGAGGGGGGAGGCATGTGCAGGTGAGGTGCTAGGATAGAGGTGATTTGGCATTTAGTGTTTTGGAAAGTTGAATTTGTGATGGTTTATTTATTATTTTGGTTGAATTTGGTGTGTATTCACGTGGGGGGAGTTGCCTTATTTAATGGGTTTGTCTTGTTTGTTGAATTGTTTTGAATTAATTATGGTTTGTTGAATTTGGACGTGATGTGTGTTGGATTAAATTTTTTTTTGTTTTGTTGAATTTTGTGTAGTGACGTGGGGCATGTGGGTAGGTTTAAGGTTCGAGCCGGGGAATAAATTTTGAAATAGAAGCTTAATGAGCAAACCCGAAACTAAGCGAGCGAACCAAAACCAATGAGGCATCAATTTTTAAATCTTCCCTTCCGACATCCGTTTCTCGCGACTTCCGTGACTTAAAAGGTAATGCCTCCGTACGAGGCTCATCATCGGGACTTACTTGCAAAAATGCAGTGCCTACAATAAGTCTTCAACATTGTGTCGATTACAACGAAACCTTTTAACCGTTACCATGGCTAAATCCATTTGGATAATGCTTGCAAATGCTGCATGTTTCAATCATGAAATGTGGCAGCTAAATGCCAAAACCGCTTTCCTTAACGGAAACCTTTTGGAGGATGTTTACAATATCCTGACGGTTTTATCGTACTAAAACTAGCAAACAAGGTTTGCAGGTTATTAGTGTTGGAAACGGCTTTCCTTAGCGCAGCGGAAATGGCTATGTAGTGGCACCGGATCTTTAAAATTTTCTCTGCCTTCTCCTTTGTTGAAGTCGAACTCCACCGAACTCTTGATGAATTTCCTTTGAGATTCTACCGTAGAATCAACCACCCAATCTTCCGAGCTATATCTTGAAACCAACAAACCAAAGTGTGGGCTTCACTCACAAAGATCAACCTCTAAACTATTTAGAGAAGTATCAAACTCTAAACTATTTAGAGAAATTATATTTGTACAAATTCTTTTGGCTTTAAGAAAAATGAGATGAAGAAGATCAATTATCTTGTTCACTCTTGTTTTTCCTTTCAAATCTCAACAATTGAGAATAAGAATTTTCTCTCAACTATTGAAGAAAAATCCAAGTGTTTTTGTATTTCTCTCTACCTCTCTCAAAGTTGTGTCAAAAACTAGAAAACTTTCAAAAATAAAATCTTTTTATCACTCAACCTTTGAGTGGGAATGGTAGAGAAAATCCACTAAAACATTCCATCAACATCCACTCAATTTTATCAATTGTAAATGGCCAACACACTTGAGTGGAGTGTCAACCAAATCCATTAGATAATGGAACAAGTTAGGTAATTAGGTCAAAACTAATTAACAAAACTTGGTGGATGATTTGGCAAACCATTAAGGCTTGTCTTGATAATGCATTTACCATTATCAATAATGATGTCATAATTATCTCATAATGTGCATTATCAATGATGATGTAATAATTATCTTATAATTATTATTGATTATCTATAATCAAAATATTAGAAAATATAATATTAAACTAATTTAATATTATTTTCATTTGTGACAAAAATATTATTAATCATATTAATAATATTTAAATATAATGTGAGCATATTATTAGACAATCTAATTATATTAGGTTTGCTACAGTTAATCGAGCTAGCACGGGGACCAAATGGACCTACGGTTCCGAGCTCCAATAATTCTGAAATATTAATTAAACTCTTTAATTAAATATTACGAATTATTAACTCCGCGTTATTCCACTAAAAACTCGAAGTTGAACTCTCGTTACCGTAGATGGAAATATAAGCCGAACAACTTCGATGTCCATCGATATAGTCACTACATATGGATATAGCCCTTCACGAATATCTCATAAATAGAGCCGGGTCATAAGTCCGTTATACCCCTCTAAATATTTTGTCTCTTAAGCACCATTGATTCTATAATGAACAATTAATTCATAACAATTATGAAATAAATATTTTCTATTCGTAATAGAAAAGTTGAGCGCTCAAATTATTCAAGTCCCGAATCAACTCTTAAAAGAGATATTCATCTGCTTCTCGTAAGAAGGAGTGAATTCCATATCTATGTAAAACGTTCCCAGCTACATAAAAAACCATATCCCCAAAATACGTAGTTATTGGCCGGGACTGCTACACCAACCTCACCATAGTAAATCAAAGGACACAGCCTGACATGCAGGAGTTCGTAGTACACTCAGGATTAAGATAATCCATATATGACCATCTAGTAGATAAAATGAATTTCTTCGATTAACGGATATTAAAAGAAATTCGTATTTATCTGAGTCCAGTCCTATATGATCTTATCATACAAGGTGCCTCCATTCCCATGTCATCACATGAACAAACCCGGATCAAGGTCGTCATACAAGTATAGAATGGACCGCAGCTATAGATAAACCACAAACAAAGTACCCACTCTGTTTGCTCTCTATGGACTATTTAGATTACTAACTTTAGACTTAAATCCTCTTGTGCATCAAACATACACTAAGTCTAAAGTACAAGAGTAATCAAGGTAAACAAGACAATTGGACAATATGCAATTTAAATCAAACAACTTTGATAAATGAATAATGCGTTTATAATTATTACAATAATCAATTCCGTTTTACAACACATGAAGCTCTAGGACATAAATCCCAACAATCTCCCACTTGGACTAGAGTAAATGGGACATGTCATGTAATCCTAAACCATTTAGGTGACCTTCAAAAACTGTAGCCGATAAGGTCTTTGTAAACGGATCAGCTGGGTTGTCTGCGGATGGAATCTGCATGACAATGACATCTCCTCTCTGCACTATCTCCCTGATAAGGTGATATTTTCTCTCAATATGCTTACCCCGTTGTGGCTTCTTGGTTCCTTGGAATTCGCCACTGCTCCACTATTATCGCAATAAAGTGTGAGTGGTTTATCCATATCTGGAACAATTTCCAGATCTGCCAAGAATTTACGGAGCCAGACTGCTTCCTTAGTTGCTTCACAAGCTGCTACATATTCAGCCTCCATGGTGGAGTCAGCAATACAAGATTGCTTAATGCTCCTCCATACAATAGCTCCACCACCTAGGGTGAATACTGATCCAGATGTTGATTTCCTAGAATCTACATCCGTCTGAAAATCAGAGTCTGTATATCCTCTGAGGATCATATCCTCACTAGAATATACAGCATATAATTTCTCGTTCTCCGAAGATATTGAGAATGTGTTTCACTGCCACCCAATGATCTAATCCTGGGTTGGATTGAAACCTACTGACTACTCCCACTGCAAAACAGATGTCCGGTCTCGTGCATAACATAGCATACATAAGACTTCCAACTGCTGAAGCATATGGTATATGTCTCATTCCTCAACTGCTTGAGGTGTCTTAGGAGACTGTTCCTTAGACAAATGAATTCCATGCCTGAAAGGTAAATTACCTTTCTTGGAATTTTGCATTCCAAATCGCACAAGAATCTTGTCGATATAGGATGCTTGAGACATTGCTAACAGTCGTTTCTTGCGATCCCGAATAATCTGGATCCCAAGTACATAACTTGCCTCTCCCAAATCTTTCATTTGGAATTGGTTAGCTAGCCAGATTTTAACGTCCGATAATATCTTTACATCATTCCAATGAGTAAAATATCATCGACGTATAACACAAGGAAAACAACCTTCCCATCAATGATGCGCTTGTAGACACAAGGTTCATCGATGTTTTGCTCAAAGTTATAAGACTTGATCGTAGTATCAAACCTTATGTTCAAAGATCTAGATGCTTGCTTAAGTCCATAAATAGACCTTTGCAACTTGCAAACCTTTTGCTCTTGACCTTGGGTTATGAACCCCTCTGGTTGTACCATATAGTACTTCATCAAGATTGCCATTCAAGAATGCAGTCTTGACGTCCATTTGCCAAATCTCATAGCATAATTGTTGGTTTTCTATAAGGTCCAAGGTCAAACAAGACATGAAATTATGTGTGAACACATCAACGGAGGTAGCGGAATACTCACATTGATCGGTAGAGTTGATTTGGAGACGATTCAAGCCCAAAACGCACTGCCTTTGTAAGCTTACTGCAGCAGTCCACTGCCACAAAAACATAAAATTAAGTGAAGAAACGGAGCTCCAATCTCGTCGGATGGATCCCGTCTCATGGGGGAACCTCCTACCACCTTCGCAAGACTCGTAGTGTGCTAGCACTTGATTTCTCACCATGAGAAACCACTCTTTGCTTCCCTTTTGCTCACGGTTTCTGGTTCCAAAACCAGTAACATTTCTTCATTTGGGCGTGAGCTAGAAGGAGAAATTTGAGAGAGAAGAAAGTTTTATTAAGTTATAAATGATTTACCAAAAATCAATTTATATTTATGCCATAATTTATTAATTTAATAATAAATTTATGACACAACACATGCAAAGGCTTAGAGTGTCAAACACTCATTTCCATGCATTACCATTGAGTGCAATGTACACAATCTCCATGCAAAGCATTGAGTGTCAAATAAGATAACATACATGTCAAAGTTAATGCATAACATGACATGTGTCATGTGGGCCCCACACGTTTCCAAATGAAAGTGGGCCCACGTGCACTCACGCGTTCGGGTTCGATATTTCCGAAATACCGAGCTTACGTCGCGACGTTAATTCAATCGAATTTAAATAAATAATTACGCCTGGCGAAATTATTATTTACGTCGCTAACGAATTAATTCAGAATTAACTCGTTTGCCCGAATTAAAATCTAATTTTAATTCCGCGTCGAAATCTAATTTCGTTTAATATATCGATATATATCGATTAATTCTTAATTCATCGATTAAATTAAATTAATCGTTCTCTCTTTAGACGACATTTTATCCCGGATAAAATATCTCCGTTATTAATCCTAGATTAATTTTCTCTCTCTTCTATTATAATCCCAGATTATTCAAGAGTGCGAGTTGTGCGTCATCGGTGGATTATCGGGAAGCGACCCATGAGATCCCCGGATAATCTGGCAGTAAATACGGTCGTCGGAGTATCCGAATCACGTACGTACCAAGTACTACGTTCTACCGATTTACGAGACAAGGTCGACTCCTAGCAAAGCACCAAGTCTTCCCAGGTTCTCCGGACATATTCATCAAAGAATATCTAGATCTGTATCAAGCGTAGTATACAATTGTATTGTGCATATTGGCCCAGTATCGGATAATCACGTGCTAGGGCTGGGGCTGGATAAGTGTCTGCCCCGTCCGAAACACATATCGGATGTCTGGTAACTAGTCTCTATAATCGGATATTCATGACCTGGTCATAATATCACGATTGGATGCGCATCACTAAAAGAGCACTAATACCGTATCCTGCGTGACATCATCTCCATTATGACTGGAGTGACACTTCCGTCTCGACATCACATCCAATACACTACGATTCCTGATAAACCCAGAAGAGGTGAACACAGAACCAGTTAAGATCCCCCACCACCAAAACCAAAGTTTACCGATTGTCGTAAGTATTAGCGATGTAAGTCTCAGGTTAAGACTATACACACCTACCTTGATTTCGGCCTCCCATAGACACCTAGTCATAATACCAATGGGATTCCGAAGGGTCTATCCAGAGCGAAGCTGTTTCCCGTACCATCGGTGAAACACGACCTCCTATCGCACTTGCACAAGTATCCAATACTTATATATATGAGAACTATGCCGTTGTGCCCTCACAACGCGCACAAGTGCAATACTAGCCTATTCCGCATTATCGATGTCCAGTCTCGATAATACTACGGCTAGGGATATTTAATGATTAATCCTTCGTGGACTGATACTGTCTCATATCATCTCAATCCAGGAACTAATCATAGGGACCTCTCTTCATTTATATATCTAAGGTGATCTAATCACAAATGACGAGAGTGCAATTTCCTTGTTACATAGTTAATTTGCTACAACAACACAATGATCTGTGCAAATAGTGACGCTATGGGTCATTTTGTCCAACAATCTCCCACTTGGCACATTGCGAGTCACTCAAGTGTCCTACACCGAACTATGTACGGTTCGCTCAAATTGCTGAGGAAAGGTTTTCGTCAGCGGATTTGTTCGATTATCGTTTGACGCGATTTATACGATCATCACATCGCCACGATGTATGATCCGAACGAATCAGATGATATAGAAGTATATATCTGGATCGTCGATGAGACCTTTAATTCCTTAGCCTGTGCTGACGCCTAGCTCAGCTGCTAACAGAACTATATCTAATCTAATTAGATTTACTTTCGACCCAAAAGACTTCTATTGCTGCCTCAGCTGCAGCAATAATCCGCATTTGTTGTTTATTCGGCAACAGTTATCTTGCTTGGAAGATTTCCAGCTCATTGTCCCGGTGTTTCAAACTTTATAGTACCGTAGTATTTAACTGTTTGGAAACTTGCTGCAGTGATCCCAGTCACTTCAAGTTCTCCTTCTCCATAGTAAAAGATAGCATCTTTAGTTCTCAGAGATACTAACAGATGTTCTTAACTTCAATCCAGTGACTGTCACTTGGATTGACCTGATTGTGACTCCATATGCTTGAAGCGTATGAGACACCAATACAAGTACATTAAATGTACAATTTCCCAGAGAGTGTTAACAACTCCAAATCTATCCCAGTAGATCTTTATTCCTCTAATAAAGGTTGTTACTCCCCAGAATTCTACGGAGAATTTCTATTTGAAAGCCAAGCTTTCAACAATAGTTTTATGGGAATTTCACTGTCAGTGCGCTCTCCCACTAACCTCCTTATATACACAAGAATTATTTCGTTTTGAGTCAAATCATAAACCATTATGATTATTTCAAAACAACAGTTCCAAGAACCTTATGCTTGCATCAATCCAAACATGGATCGAATAACCCGCAAACCTGGTTTGTCGGTTATACAAAATCGTCAGGATGTTGTAAACATCCTCCAAAAGGTTTCCTTTTCAGGAAAGCGATTTTGATTTGTAACTGACATATTTCATAAATGAAATATACAGTTATCAAAAGCATCTTCAAAATGGATTTACCATGGCAACAGGTAAAAGGTTGAACCGTTATTAACATAATGTTGATAACGATACCTTTCCGTCAAAAGCTTAGCTTTGCACGTTGGTATGTTGCCTTCCATGTATGTCTTCCTTGAAGACGTTTAATGTACCATAGGCACAACGCCTTGTGGTACAACAACTAGTATCCAAACATAGTTGTTATACATGGAATCCATTTCGGACTCATGGCACTTTGCCATAACAGGGAGTCGATACCTCGTATCACTTCCTCATAACGTAGTCGGATGGTACACCTCCATAAGATTGACATCTTTATGAGGTTAGATCAGAAACCCATACCCTAGGTTGTTTTCTGACTCTATCCGATCTACTAGTTTCTTGTGTATTTGAAGATTAATGGTATAGTTTCATCATAGATGAACTATTTGTGTTCCATTACAGGACTTCGTGCCTTGAACAGTATTACTCCGATTTTCATCGAGTATCACTATCCTCCCACTGACCACTGCATATCGGTATTCCTCTCAGGAAAACCGCATGGTGAGCAACAATTACATTGTTCTCATGTGGGATTTATAAGTACTATACTTAAGGTTTCCCTTAAGATAACCTATATTGGCACTTATCCAATTTGGGTCCTTAGTTTGGTATCATCCAAACGCTATGCCTGGCATACCCAAATTATCAGGAATGAGAAACCTCGTTTCTTTCCCTGTTCATATCCTATATGATATCTGTCAAACAGATTTATATGGAACCTTATTCTAAATAAGTTTTGCACTGTTAATACATATCCTGTTGAAGGAAATAGTAGCTCAGAGCGACTCGTGATAAACCTTATCATGTCCAACAAAAATTCGGTTTTTGGTTCGGACACACCGTCTAACTGACGTGTCTCGAGAGGAGTCCTCATCTGAAAGAATACCATACTCTTTCATGTACGTATGAAACTTACTGCTTAAGTATTTTCCATTACGGTATAACCGTGGCGGAATAATACTATAGCCGATCTGTTTGTCTACTTCGTGTCGAAACTCTAAAGTTTCCGATCTGTGTTCTTCAAAAGAAACACATAACCACAACGTGATGTCACATCCGTTAAGGTCACGAAATATTCATGTTCACATCTAGCCTAGCTAGATATGGGCCCACTTACTTCACCATGAATAGGGCTAACAGATCGGTGGCCTTTTTACTATTACCAAGTAAATAGTATTTTAGGTATTTAACCTAATAAACTAGATTCGTAGACCTTATTTGAATAGTCAAATCAGTCCTAGTACCCACTCTTCAAAAGTGTGGATATACGAGTTGTTTAATTGTGTCCAGACAACAATGCCACAAATAAGTCTCCATTGATCAAATCAATTTGAGCTATTTATTTGTCATTTTATATGTTTGAGATTTTATTTATATTCAAAATATAAATTCTGTTATTTACATCCAATGTATTTATCTCAGTATCATCTTTATATATTGAAACACTTTAGTGTTCTAGAATATAAAGGTTTTATCCGCAATGGATTAAACACTGATATAGAGATAATGTCTCTAGATAAAACTAGTTACATTATAACATTTCCTAATTTAAGTACATACCCAAAGGGTAGTTCCTAAACTTAGGTATCTACGGTCGAAACAGCGACTTTCGTCCCGTTTCCGATTCGCAGAGAAATCTCGGCTTGAAGCCAGTATCCAGCTCACAGCGGATTCTGAACGTCAATACATATATTTTATGTACCACACTAAGTATTTAAAATCCAATTTTAATACTAGTAGTGAACATAACTTTGACAAATATTTTAAAGTTAGAGCCTCGCCCTTTCTTTAATTCCTTCGTGTCTTCCATATCCAAATGGTAGTCACTTTGGGATATGTTAATTATCCTTTTCAATATTTCACAAACCTTTGGCCAAGCCTTGGGTTTCGGAATATCGAAATGATGTGCACCTTGTGCTACATGCCCAATTGCAAACTTTGACTTTTCTCCACTAGAATAGTCAATTAATTCTCCAAGAATTATTAATTGCAACTTTAATACTTTTAAATCTAAAGATAGATTTATTATAAGTATATTAATTAAGCACTAAAGTCATCATCACATAAATCTTCCAAAGACTTTATGCTCTACTATTTGCTTAATTATGGGCTTAGTCATAATAAGTTTTTATCAAATAAATTAACCTATTATTAATTCCCAATTGAAAATTAAATCATTTAAAACATTTAATCCAAGGATTATATATTTTAAATATTCAACTTTTCAATTCTTTCTTGATTTAATAGTCCAACTATTTAATCAATTTTAATAAGGTACTATTTATAATGATTACAATAATCCAATTATTTAATCAACTATAATTTTAATATTGATTACTATAATCCCATTATAAAATCAACTATCATTTAATTCAATTATATTGATTACTATAATCCAATTACAAAATCAACTATATATTGAATGAGTTTGTATATAGTCCAACTATATATATTTTAAAAAACAACATAAAATATTAGTCCGACTAATACTTTGATTAATATGACGAGTAAAATATAAATGAGCGTGTTTAGCGAGTAATTGAACGAATGTTGCAAATTCAATACTTGCCTCCCACTATTTTTCGTCGAGCCTCTAACCCTCTGTGGAGTACTCGGGAAACCGTGTTTCCTAGTGGGCTAGGATCCTATTAAATAACACACAACCCTGACTTTGGCCAATAAAAAGCTGTATGCTATTTAACTAGGTAGATCTCTCAGATCAATTGGATCTCATCCAATTCCTAGATCCGGTTAGGTGGACATCCAAGTCCGAAACATATGTATAATGTCAATGTATCCAATACATTTTCCTAACCCTATCCTCTGAATCACTTAGGCCTTGGCTTTGGCCAAACAAAAAACCTAATGATTCCAGTTAAGCGGGACCCATTGACGAGGAAAGTTTCGTAATCAATGTCATTGGACAAAAAGTGATCTGACTTTGGTCAATAAAAATCACGATTTGGACAAGACACCGATATGCAACAAAACTCTCATGATTCAAGTACATCCTTGATTGACAAAGGTCTTGACTTTGGTCAATAAAAACCAATGCCAACTTGGATCTTGAACAAGAATCATTCAATGGAAGGATATTTGCTTAATATAAACGAGGGTTTTCGCGTGCAAATTGGCTACCAATTTAATTATCTTTGTTAAGGTCTCATCATCATACACCCTTAAACATGCATTCTAAATACATAATAAAGCGAGTATGAAATAAAATAAATGATATGCGGATGGATACTTAACACATTGATCCTAGATCAAATCTCTCCCTTTCTCACTCAAGCTAGCACTTGTACTACTTCTACCCGTTACACTACACTTCTAAAGAAACCTCATATACATAGAGGGGAATAGGTGAGAAGAGAATACAAAGAGAAAGAAGGTGATAAGGCTGGACACGCAGGTCCAATTTAATAAAAATTTATTACAACAATTTCTAAAATTGCCCACCCGACTATATCCATCCGATATGCATTATTCATTCAACACAACCACGTATTCACACACACATAAGCATGCTATCAATCAATCTAATCAAATTAATTAATCTGATAATTAAGTGATCATCCAATGTTCAAACAACGATTTGATTTTGTTCGAGTCAAACTCGTTTTTGCGAATAAGTACTCAAAGTACGAATTCATGAATTAAATTAAACTACATCATTAAATCAAATTTAACATGTATTTAATACTAATTCATATTCAATTCCAAATTAAATATTGCACTTTATTTAATAAACCTTTACGATTTAAATTCCAAATTCAATCGCGTCGGGACTCAAAGTCCGATTAACGTCCAACGTCAATTAATTCAAGTCTAATGGGCTTCAATTAATTTCTTTAGGCATGGGCTTCGGCAACCAAAGCCCAATAGTGGAATCACCCAAAATGCCTTAGAAATCAATTTCGGCCCATTAGGCCCAATTAAACATTAAAGGTTCATTAGTCGCAATTGGGCTTTATGGTTAAGGTTTTGGGCCCAATTGGATCCAATCCACTTGGCCTAAACCAAACTTGATAAATCAAGCCCAATAGCCCCAAATACAACATTCAAGCCCAAATCCAATTAAGCCTAAATAATTAAATACACTAATCCAATTACGCAATTTAATTATTAAAGTGCATTACATGATTAATCGACTAAATCAATATTTTTAAAACACCAAATTAGTCCAATTAATCATATTATTCATTATCATGTCAAACACACATAATGAAAAATCAAACCCATTTACATGCTTTCATGCTCTCGGCCAAGGAAGGTTATTTTGTCCGATTTGAATTCAATCCGATTAATTACACAATCGACAACGTTAACTTCCCGAATGATTTCATACACATCCAATGTTCATAAAATCAAAATTACCAAGACATTAGGGCATATCACATTCGGCCAAGGTAAGATTTTGGGGATTTTTGTTCAATTCAAAATTCAATCAAATTGACTTCAAATTAACATCATCCTTATCATTATAACTCATCCAATGAATAAAATGAAAAAAATTCCAAGATCAAAAAAATCAATTGACATTCGGCCAACATGAATATTTGGGGAAAATAATTCCAAATCATTTTTCATCAAATTAGTCCAACCAAAATGAATTTAAACATGTTATAAGCATACTCAAACATTCAATTCATTCAAATCATGCTCAACAAACATTTACCCAAATTTTAAGCCCTACAAATTTCATGCTTGCAACTTTAGCTCATGATGCCATTGTTGGTTTTCTATAAGGTCCCAAGATCAAACAAGACATGAAATTATGTGTGAACACATCAACGGAGGTAGCGGAATACTCACATTGATCGGGTAGAGTCGATTTGGAGACGATTCAAGCCAAAAAACGCACTGCCTTTGTAAGCCCACTGCAGCAGTCCACTGCCTACAAAAACAGAAAATTGAGTGAAGAAACGGAGCTCCAATCTTCGTCGGATGGATCCCGTCTCATGGGGAACCTCCCTACCACCTTCGCAAGACTCGTAGTGTGCTAGCACTTGATTTCTCACCATGAGAAACCACTCTTTGCTTCCCTTTTGCTCACGGTTTTGGTTCCAAAACCAGTAACATTTTTCATTTGGGCGTGAGTAGAAGAGAGAAATTGAGAGAGAAGAAGTTGTATTAAGTTAATAAAATGATTTACCAAAAATCAATTTATATTTATGCCATAATTTATTAAATTAATAATAAATTTATGACACAACACATGCAAAGGCTTAGAGTGTCAAACACTTCATTTCCATGCATTACCATTGAGTGCAATGTACACAATCTCCATGCAAAGCATTAGAGTGTCAAATAAGCATAACATGACATGTGTCAAAGTTAATGCATAACTGACATGTGTCATGTGGCCCCACACGTTTCTAATGAAAGTGGGCCCACGTGCACTCACGCGTTCGGGTTCGATATTTCCGAAATACCGAGCTTACGTCGCGACGTTAATTCAATCGAATTTAAATAAATAATTACGCCTGGCGAAATTATTATTTACGTCGCTAACGAATTAATTCAGAATTAACTCGTTTGCCCGAATTAAAATCTAATTTTAATTCCGCGTCGAAATCTAATTTCGTTTAATATATCGAATATATTAATTCATCGATTAATTCCAAATTAATCGTTCTCTCTCTTTAGACGACATTTTATCCCGGATAAAATATCTCCGTTATTAATCCTAGATTAATTTTCTCTCTCTTCTATTATAATCCCAGATTATTCAAGAGTGCGAGTTGTGCGTCATCGGTGGATTATCGGGAAGCGACCCATGAGATCCCCGGATAATCTGGCAGTAAATACGGTCGTCGGAGTATCCGAATCACGTACGTACCAAGTACTACGTTCTACCGATTTACGAGACAAGGTCGACTCCTAGCAAAGCACCAAGTCTTCCCAGGTTCTCCAGACATATTCATCAAAGAATATCTAGATCTGTATCAAGCGTAGTATACAATGTATTGTATTGTGCATATTGGCCCAGTATCGGATAATCACGTGCTAGGGCTGGGGCTGGATAAGTGTCTGCCCCGTCCGAAACACATATCGGATGTCTGGTAACTAGTCTCTATAATCGGATATTCATGACCTGGTCATAATATCACGATTGGATGCGCATCACTAAAAGAGCACTAATACCGTATCCTGCGTGACATCATCTCCATTATGACTGGAGTGACACTTCCATCTCGACATCACATCCAATACACTACGATTCCTGATAAACCCAGAAGAGGTGAACACAGAACCAGTTAAGATCCCCCACCACCAAAACCAAAGTTTACCGATTGTCGTAAGTATTAGCGATGTAAGTCTCAGGTTAAGACTATACACACCTACCTTGATTTCGGCCTCCCATAGACACCTAGTCATAATACCAATGGGATTCCGAAGGGTCTATCCAGAGCGAAGCTGTTTCCCGTACCATCGGTGAAACACGACCTCCTATCGCACTTGCACAAGTATCCAATACTTATATATATGAGAACTATGCCGTTGTGCCCTCACAACGCGCACAAGTGCAATACTAGCCTATTCCGCATTATCGATGTCCAGTCTCGATAATACTACGGCTAGGGATATTTAATGATTAATCCTTCGTGGACTGATACTGTCTCATATCATCTCAATCCAGGAACTAATCACAGGGACCTCTCTTCATTTATATATCTAAGGTGATCTAATCACAAATGACGAGAGTGCAATTTCCTTGTTACATAGTTAATTTGCTACAACAACACAATGATCTGTGCAAATAGTGACGCTATGGGTCATTTTGTCCAACAATATATGAGGCAATGGAAAGAAGAATCCTGATGGATTTAAGCATGGCTACTGGCGAGAAAGTTTTTCATAGTCAACTCCCTCCTTTTGGGTTAACCCTTTGCCACTAGCCTAGCCTTGAAAGTCTGTACTTTCCCATCTATTCCTCTTTTTCTCTTGTAGATCCACTTGAAACCTATGGGTTTTACTCCATAGGTTGGTCTATAAGTTCCCAGACTGAGTTAGAGTACATGGACTCCATCTCAAGGTTCATGGCTTTGAGCCATTCTTCTTTATCAGTATCATCCATTGCACTACGATAGGTAATGGATCATCTATACCATCATAAGATGCAACAACTTGCACCTCACCATTTCCTAGATAGCGTTCAGGTTGTCTTACAACCCTCCCACTGCGTCTAGGTTGCATGGTATTCTGATAAACTTGCATCTGACTTTCAGATGCTGAAGGTGTTATGTCTTTGTCAACATTTGACAAGGTTTACTGGTCGTACCAGTAAGTAACTCCTCAAGTAACACTTACTTCGAGGTTTGAATTCTTTCATATAATCCTCCTCAAGAAATGTAGCATTTGTCGATACAAATACTTTATTATCTTCGGGATTATAAAAGAATCCACCCCTAGTTTTTAGGATAGCCTACAAATAGGCAAACCTGTGAACGTGGTTCCAACTTAGTAGTCTTGTTCTTTAGCACATGTGTGGACACCCATATGCGGAAATGTCGCAAACTAACTTTACGACCACTCCACAACTCTAAGGGGTCTTAGGAATAGACTTAGAAGGAACTACATTCAGGATATACATTGATGTTTCCAATGCATACCCCAGAATGAACTAGGTAGAATGCTATAACTAAACATTGATCATCATGTCTAGTAGGGTTCGATTTCTCCTTTCTGCAACACCGTTTTGTTGTGGTGTTCCAGGTGCTGTGAGCTGTGAAAAAATTCCATGCTCAACTAAGAATTCCTCGAAATCTCTATCAAGGTACTCACCTCCACGATCTGATCGTAGAATTTTGATGCTTTTACCTAACTGGTTCTCAACCTCAGCACGATATTCTTTGAACTTTTCAAATGTATCTGACTTGTGCTACATTAGATAAACATACCCATATCTAGAATAATCGTCAATGAAAGTGACAAAGTATTCATAACCACCCCGTGCCTTTACATTCATCGGTCCGCAAACGTCCGAATGTATTAGCTCAAGTGGTTCTTTGGCTCTTATCCCTTTTCCAGTAAAAGGTCTCTTAGTCATTTTGCCTTCTAAACAGGATTCGCAGACAGGTAAAGTACCGAGTTTTAACTGATTTAAAACTCCGTTCTTAATTAGTCTATCTATTCGGTCAAGGTTAATGTGACCAAGTCTAAGGTGCCATAAATAGGTATCATCATGAGAAATCTTTTGCCGTTTTGTTTTAGATCTTTCAATCTTAAACATTTCAGTATTAAGCAATGAATCATGCATTAACGGTCTTAATACATATAGATTATTTTCGAAGTTTCCTGTGCAAATATTTATCCATTTCTACTAATAATAACTGATTATTATTAAACGAAATAGAAAAACCATGTTCATAAGTTTTGTAACAGAAATCAAATTCCTGCGAAAACCAAAAAGAAATATAGCACACCATTTAAACATAAATAACTATTATTAAAGTTTAACTGGAATCTCCCACTGCTTTTGCTAAAACAGCATCCCCTGTCCCAACTCTCATGGTGAAGCTACCTTCAGAAAGGTCACTCCATGAGTCAAGTAGCTGCAAAGAACAACAAACATGGTTAGTGGCACCAGAATCAATAATCCAAGCAGATTTATCATCCTCCACTAAAAGAGACTCAATAACAAGTAAATCATATTTACCTGAGTTTTTCTTATCTTTAAGCTCGGCAAGGTATTTCGGACAATTCCTTTTCCAATGCCCTTGTTGTTCACAATGGAAACATTTTCCTTTGGCATTGGTTCCTTTGAAGCTTTTGTTGTTCTTCTTTTTCATTGGTTTTGCCTTTGCCTTCCAATTGCCTTTCTTCTTCTTCTTTGCAGATTTAGAAGATTCGGCAACATTTGCCTCGACATTGGGCCTACGAGGACCGTTCATAACGTTCTCGTAATTGGTGAGCTCATTTAGCAGTTCAGTCAACGTAAAAGTCAATTTATTCATAGAACAATTGCTTTTAAACTGCAGGAAACTCTTCGGAAGGGTTTCCATGATCATTGTCACCTGGCTTTGCACATTGATACGTGCACCATGGGTTTCAGCCATATTAAGATGAGCCATCATCCTTAACACATGATCTCGACTGATGTGCCTTCCTTCATTCTAGCGGTCAATACAGAGGCAATTGCCTCATGTTGTTGCCGGTCTGAAGGTTGCCCAAACATGTTCTGTAATGACTGCATAATCAATGATGCTGTCGCCATAGGCTCATGTGTGCAGCAAGAACCTCAGACATGGATGCTATCAAATAGCTATGGGCTTTCTCATCAGCTTTAATCCAATTATTATAGGCATTACGTGCAGCTCTGCCAGCATTAGGTGCTGGCTCAGGATCGCAGACCAAGATAGCATTCATGTCACTTTTCCATTTAACATAATTATCCCCGGTTAATTTTTCTTATTGTTTGATTATTGAGATTATTGCAGATGCCATGGCTGAAAAATAATAAACGCGCATTCAATCATTCATTCATCGCATATTGAAATTGTCAAACATTTAGGCATAAAATTAAACATGATGCATGATCAATGTATAATGAATTAGAAACCTAAAAGAATTACTATGCCACGATTATCTATCATCCCACAAATAAGTGCCGCCGTAGGGTAGGTCAAGTATTCGCATGATAGATTGAGACATTCTCAATTGATTAATATATCTGAAATAACTCTTATTCCTATATTAATCAACTACCGTTATTTTGATCAAGGATGCTATGATTAACAACTTAACCATTCCTTTGTGAGTGTGACCCATTATTTCGGAACCCTTGGACTTAACTAGTGAAGTGCCGCCGTAGGGTAGGTCAAATCACCAAATACATCTAGAGTCCCTATCCTTTCGGAATCCAAACTTGATATTGACCCAATAAGGACACCATCCATAGGGGGACAGGAACAAAGCTGCCACAAGGCGCCTATTGAATCTCACGTTTTTGGATAACAATGGAGATCGTGGGATATATTGTGGTATACCCCTCTCCCACTCACTATTTTGAAGTTTAAGGTTTCTATCTCACTAGTTTCTAATGTATTAAGATTATGCTCGGCTAAAACATATCTTTATTAACACTAGTGGATTATTAGTGATCTAACCAATTTTAACACTTAAAATTTTATTCACTAATATTTATTAGTCTCTACTAATCATTAACTTAATTAAACTAATTTAATCAAGTTTACTTAAGTGGTCTAATCAATTTTAACAATTAAAATATTAGTTCACTTATAGGTTTTAAAATTTTAGAATTCAACTAATGGACTATATGTCATTAAACCATTTAATAGATAAAAGTACGTTATTTACTCCAAAGATACGTGGAATTGTATCCCGAGTGCAAACCAAATTACCGTCCATTTGTTCTTAAACTTGAATTCCTAATTTTTAAACCTTTAAACCAATTAATCATATTAATCCGTTTACATGCATCTTATATTCTAATTTAACTATTAAATTTACATAAAATCATATTTTATGACTTGAATATCATGCATGTCTACATGTTATGGCATGTGAAAATGCAAGAGTAGGCACCCTAGGCTATATGACATGTTAATAAACAATTTAAAACATATATATGCCCAGGTCTGGGCTGAAAACGTTCGCGTAGCGTTCTATGGGCGTTCGAACGTTTTCCAGGCAGTAGCAAAACGTTTGAGTTGCGTTGACTGGAGTTCGAACGCCGTCGGTCTGGTGTCAAAACACTGAAACTTTAATTACTCCGTTCGGGAGCTTCCGGAGTCCGTTTTGGTCCTCGTTTTTTTCTACGGACTCGTAACGGAATGAAGTTTCACATACATACATAAATTGCGTTAACCGGGCTCTTATTTTTTTTTTTATACTAATCTAATTAGTACAATAAATCCAAGGCATTCCTTGGTCTTCAAATCTTGCTCCATGGTATGTTGAGTTCTTTGTGGAATGTCTTCTTTATAAGTCCTTCGCGGCATCGGCTCCTCCAAGTTACAAATTGAGTTACATATTGGACTTATTACAAAAGAAATGAACTTACAACACTTGAAAGAAAATGACCTTATGGTCTTACATTCCCAAATCTAAAAATAAGAGCCGGAAAAAATTAACGATCAACGCAATACATTCATAACATGAATCAAAGTAAACATTCATCACATGAACATTAAAACCAACCATTCATCTCATGAATCTAATTGTGCCTACTCATCACAACATGCATTCTAATAATATATATCTCATATAAATTATTAAGAACTTAAAACTTAAAAGAGAAGGGTTAAGAACACTTTTCAACCTTAGCTCTTGATGCCAATTGTTGGAAACGGCTTTCCTAGCGCAGCGGAAATGGCTATGTAGTGGCACCGGATCTTTAAAATTTTCTCTGCCTTCTCCTTTGTTGAAGTCGAACTCCACCGAACTCTTGATGAATTTCCTTTGAGATTCTACCGTAGAATCAACCACCCAATCTTCCGAGCTATATCTTGAAACCAACAAACCGAAGTGTGGGCTTCACTCACAAAGATCAACCTCTAAACTATTTAGAGAAGTATCAAACTCTAAACTATTTAGAGAAATTATATTGTCACACAATTCTTTTGGCTTTAAGAAAAATGAGATCAAGAAGATCAATTATCTTGTTCACTCTTGTTTTTCCTTTCAAATCTCAACAATTGAGAATAAGAATTTTCTCTCAACTATTGAAGAAAAATTCCAAGTGTTTTTGTATTTCTCTCTACCTCTCTCAAAGTTGTGTCAAAAACTAGAAAACTTTCAAAAATAAAATCTTTTTATCACTCAACCTTTTTGTGGGAATGGTAGAGAAAATCCACTAAAAACATTCCATCAACATCCACTCAATTTTATCAATTGTAAATGGCCAACACACTTGAGTGGAGTGTCAACCAAATCCATTAGATAATGGAACAAGTTAGGTAATTAGGTCAAAACTAATTAACAAAACTTGGTGGATGATTTGGCAAACCATTAAGGCTTGTCTTGATAATGCATTTACCATTATCAAATAATGATGTCATAATTATCTCATAATTGTGCATTATCAATGATGATGTAATAATTATCTTTAATTATTATTGATTATTTATAATTATACAAATATTAGAAAATATAATATTAAACTAATTTAATATTATTTTCATTTGTGACAAAAATAATATTATTCATCATATTAATAATATTTAAATATAATGTGAGCATATTATTAGACAATCTAATTATATTAGGTTTGCTACAGTTAACGAGCTAGCACGGGGACCAAATGGACCTACGGTCCGAGCTCCAATAATTCTGAAATATTAATTAAACTCTTAATTAAATATTACGAATTATAAACTCCGCGTTATTCCCACTAAAAAACTCGAAGTTGAACTCTCGTTACCGTAGATGGAAATATAAGCGAACAACTTCGATGTCCAGATCGTTTTAGTCACTAAATATGGATACTGTAGACAACAGAAACTGGGCGACGCATGCTGTTCTGGACTCAGGGCCTAGTTGGGAGTACGGAGTAGCGCGGGGAACTAAACCGGGGAATAATGGAGTCGCCACCCGGTGTGAACCGGGAAAATGATTTAAGGCCGCACTCACCCCTCGCAAGGGAAGACCTCAAACCGTTGGGTTCGGAATGGTCCCTTACTTATGTCATTTGTAATAAATGGATTTGTGCAATATTAACCAAGTCTACACAACATGCTCAAGAACAATCTATTAATCATGCATAAAACAACATCATGTTAAACAACCTAATCATGCATAGGGAAATAAATATCATGCTAAACGACTACATCATGCTTAGAAACAACCAACTAATCATGCATAAAACTATAACATATTAAACATCCTAATCATGCATAGAAAAATAAATATCATACTAAACAATTAAATCATACTCAAACACAAGTTTGGATAAAAGAAAATACGTGTGTCTTTCGAGTGGTACGTGGAATTGTATCCCGAGTACAAACCGCACTACCGTCCATTCGAATTCGGCTACGGAATTTATGTCCGAGTTTCCGTCCGATATACCACAAGAAATAACACATATTTCATTCACCCCAAAATCACATCATACACTAATTCATCATTTCATGTAAACTAATTCAAATAACATGCTTAAATAACTATTCTAAGTCATTATTTCATGTAAGCCAATTCCAACAACATGCCAAGTTAACTACTCATGCTAAAATATCATAAAATACATTTTTAAATTATTATTTTATGTGAGAAAATTTTGTATTATAAACCCTCAGGTCTAACCTTTTTTGTCGTTGCTCGGAGTCACGTTACACGGCCGTCGGAAAGGCTAAGTCACCACGATCGCACCGGTTCGCTGTTGCAGTGTTTCGCTCACTGTTTTGCCACTTCGCTCGCTGTTTTGAGTCCACTTCGCTGCGTTCCAAGTCTTCGTGCTTTACCCACTGGTTGGTAATGAATATAAGTTTGTTTTGGTGAATTTTGAGGGGTATTGGGTTGCCGTAAGCTCGATTTCTCGAAGACTTATAAGTGCAGTTTTTGGTTCACTGTTTCGGTGATTTTGGTCATTGTTTGGGCGTGAATGAGCTGCTGTTTTGGTGTGGATAATGTGGCTTGGATGAGGCAACTTATGTACTGGTTTGAGAGGGAAATTGGGGTGGTTTTAGGCGCAAGTTTCAGGGGATAAGTGAAGCAGTGGTTTGGACGTGTAAGGGGACTGTTTGGGCGTGTTTCTTGGAGCTGGAATGGGAGGCTAATTTGCGTGAACTATAAAGACAAGGTGGAGGGCTGAATAGAGGTGTGTGAGAGGCAGTGAGGGGCGTGACTTTCAGGTCTAAATGGAGGCTAGATGATGTACTGAATTTGAGGCTTTATGCGTGTCTTGAGGCAGTGAGTTGAGGGCTGATTAGAGGCGTGAGAAGGGGCTGTGAGGGCTGACTTGAGGCGTGAACAAGGGGGCTGAGTGGAGAGCTGCTTTGTTGATGTTTTAGGCGTGACTTGAGGCTCTGACTTGAGGCATGTATGGACGTGACAAGGGGCTGAATGGAGGATGGCCTTTGGGCGTGACTAAGGCAGTGAAGGAGAGAGCTGTGTACGTGAGAGCAAAGGGAGGCAAGGGGCTGTTTTGTTCTTCAAAATACTTAATCTTTTCTTGATGTGTATTGATATGTGCTAGCTGTTTCAAGGCAAGAAAATGGTGGTTTATATAGGAAAACAAAGTGTGCATTAATTGGGTTGGCAAGTGATGTCAAAGGAAATAAATTAGGTTAGCAGCAACTTTGTTTGAAAAATGGTGAAAGGTTGGTGTAATAGTGGTGGCTTTGTTGAAAAATGGTGAAAGGTTGGTGTAATTGATGGCTTTGTTTGAACAATGGTGAAAGGTTGGTGTAATTGATGGCTTTGTTGAAAAAATGGTGATAATTGTGTTGAAAATAACTAAAGGAAGGCTATAAGGTCATGGGCGTGGGGTATGATGCATTTAATGTCTTGGAAAATTGGTGTCAAGGTAAAAGTGAGGTCAAATGTGTAAAACAAGCTTGGTAGAAGGGTAAATCTTGTTTGAATAGTGCATGGAGGGGTGAATTTGTGTGCATGGACGTGGGCCTCATGATGAGTGGTGGGCTTGGTGTTTGGTTGGTTTTGGTTTTATGGGCTTTGGATGTGGTTTTAAGTGTCTAGGTGGGCTTGGAAGGGTTTGCGGTGATTCTGGGCCAAGGAACTGCCTCAAAACGAATATCCGACAAGCGAACTCAGAGCGAACTTAGCGAAATAATTCCAAAATGTATTATCTCTTGACTTAACCTTTCCTTCGACCATTTTCCGTGAACTCCACGACTAAAAGGCGGTGCCTCCTTATAAGACTCCTCATCGGGTTCGGTATGAAAAAAATGCAATGCCTACAGTCGCCCCCACTTTGATGGGATTTGTTCAGTGTGTGCCAGTGACAATCCTATCAAAGTTCGTGCAATGCATTTTTACTTACCTGGCTCGCCAGCTGTCACCTGGTCCGCCTGTTTTGTTGGTTTGATTGTGCTTGGCCCCGTACCTAGGGCGTCTCGGTAGTCCACAGTTCTTCACGGTAGTCCACGATAATTCACAACATTCCTCGGTAGTCCACGGTAGTCCACATAATCCACATAATCTTCATAACCTTCATAGTCCACGGTAATTCACAACATTCCTCGGTAGTCCACGGTAGTCCACATAATCTTCATAACCTTCATAGTCCACGGTAATTCACAACATTCCTCGGTAGTCCACGGTAGTCCACATAATCCACATAATCTTCATAATCTTCATAGTTCAGGTAGTCCACGATACTTTATGATAATCAACGGTAGTCCACGGTAGTCCACATAATCCACATATTCTTCATATCTTTCATAGTCCACGGTAATTCACAACATTCCTCGGTAGTCCACGGTAGTCCACATAATCCACATAATCTTCATAGTCCACGGTAGTCCACATAATCCACATATTCTTCATAACCTTCATAGTCCATGGTAGTCCACATAATCCACAGAATTTTCATAATCTTCATAATTCACGGTAGTCCACGATACTTTATGATAATCAACGGTAGTCCACGACACTTCATGATAATCCACGATAGTCCATAACACTTTATGATAATTTATGACAGTCCCCGACACTTCATGATGATCTAGAATTCGTTCCTGGATTCCTTCCAAAACTCTGATGGTGTGGACCTCAACCCTGGGACGCATCCCAATACCGCTGAAAAAAATGGGCCTCAGCCCGGGGACGCATCCCCAAAATGGAATATATGATGCAGTGGGTCTACGACCCTGGGACGCATCAAAATAACTGCAACCGACAACGGGGGCCTCGACCCTGGGACTCGTCCCAAAAACTGATACTGTAACAGATGTGATGTAGGCCTCGACCTGGGACTCATCCCTGAACTTGCTGATAATGTGTGGGCTTCAACCCTGTGACTCATCCCCAAAACTGATACTGATATGGGCCTCGCCGGAACTGATGTTGAGGTGGGCCTCGCCCCCAAGACTGAAACTGATGTGGGCCTCACCCCAAACTGATATGGTATTGATGCTGCTGCAGGCCTCGGCCTTGGGACTCATCCCCGAAACTGATACTGATGCCGATGTGGGCCTCGACCTTGGGACTCATCCCCAAAACTGAAACTGAAATGGGCATCGGCCCTCACCTGAAACTGAAATGGGCCTCGCCCCCTAGCTGATGATGATGTGAAGCCTCGCTCCCAAGCTAATATGGGCCTCGCCCCTGAAGTGCCATACTCGGCAAAGACTGATTATGATGTGAGTGATTTATTTCAACATGTTATATTGCTCTCCTCGAGACAATCTTAATAGCTAAACATATTTTCGTCCTCAACGAATGCTTCGTGTCGAAACCAGAGAACCTTCAAAGTACTTGATATACTCAATTTCGATTGTCTGAATGGGTGATCCGAACTAGACTCCTAGTGTGTGTGTGCTAAGGCTCTTTCGCAGCTTAATCCTTTGTAAGCCAACTTGGTGATTTCGTTTCAGAGAATTGAACCAGTGGGTCTAACCAACCTGGATGTCTTAATCACATTCTGTGATTACTTCAGCATACTCAATATGATATGGTCTTCATTTTTCTTTTCTTTTGTCTCTTTCTTTTCAATTTTTTTTTTTTTTTTTTTTTTTTTTTCTTTTTTTCTAACACACCTACCCTTTAAGGTAGCATTTCTCCTCATGGTGGTCCTAATACTCGCCCATGGGTAGCTTCACGCTTATCGGTTATAGGTGGTCTATTTTTTCTTTTCATTGCAGAGACTTTTTCTTTATTTTCAACCATATCATATATCGTAGCATAAGTAAACCAGGGTGGACATCTAGGCAAACGGTCATTCACTGATCCATCATCTCTTCAACTAGTCATCTTGATAACTACTCAGGCTTCTACTGCTAGGATCCTGTAATCAAGTGTTCGTGAGTCTAACTGAGATCAATCCATTCAGAATACCGGACGAGAGCACATCTCGCACTTATCGTTTCTAGGGTTTCTCCCTACAGCATACAATGTCATCACATGACATATGTCTAACTATTAAAGACTTCTCTTACTCAAATTCTTTTTTTTTCCATTTTTTTTTTATTTTTTATTTTTATTCAAATAACACAAAATGAACGAGATAGTAATACAAAAGACTAGAGGTTAAGATCCAGATTCAGTTTACGCTTTTTTCCACGATCATCCTCGGACCATTTGATCTCGGAAATGATAGGGTCCACATGCGGTTCAAAGGCCAAGATTTGGTCAATTAAATCCTGGGCAGTTCTGGCTGTGAAGAGGAGTTCGTTCACAGGTTTCGTCACGAACCCATTCCTTCGGCTGTCTTCAAGAAACACATAGAGAAAATCATAAAACCCATCAACGTTAAATAATCCAAGAGGTTTCTGATGTATGTTTAGGTTTGCCCAAGATAGCACTATAGACATTTCCTCCAACGTGCCCAAGCCTCCTGGTAGAGCAATAAAGGCATCCGCACGGTTAATCATTTCCACCAGTCGCTCAGACATTCCCGGCACAAGCAATTCTTCTCCGTTCGATGGTCCTATCAGATTCGCCTCCGCCAAAGGCTTTGGGATGATTCCTAGAACTGGACTGCCTCCGTCACGTACAGCCTTTGAAACAATTCCCATCAGTCCAAGATTGCCTCCACCGTATATCAAGTGCATATTCCGTTCAGCGATGACTCGACCCAATTCTTGCGCTGCCTCTATGTATTGCGGTTTAGTACCCACACTGGTACCGCAAAACACACAAATGGTTTCAACTCGTCTCTTCGAAGTGGCTTCCATTTTCTTTCTTTTACTCGGATGTATATTTAAATGTGTTGAGGAAAGAAATATCGAGCTCAATTTATAGTACTTAAAAAAGATTAGTAATAATTGTACTAATACCTTTCACCGAATGGTGGTTAGCTAAACCACAAAATAAGTCGTGAGAAGTCAAAAAAGCCACTGGATCCTGTCTATGAAAACAACGAGAGATATCGTGAGATGTCAAAAAGTTGTGGATTCGTTCCACGAAAATAACAGAAAATAACAAAGGAGATCGTGATATGTCAAAAAGTTGTGGATCCTTTCCACCTCAACACGTCAAGAAAGGTCCCAAAAGTTATAGATCCTGTCTACAAGATTTCCAAAACAAGTCACGAAAGGTCAAAAGTCTGGATCATACTTACGAAAATAACAGAAAATAACAAAGCAAAAGCAAATCAAAGCAATAATTAAAGCAAAGGAATTGTGTACTCAATACGCCTCTTGCTTGGCATAAGTTCATTATGATGCGTCTCATTAATTCTTCTTTTTCTCTGCCACCCCTAATGAATTGCTTGTGTCCCCTTTTGATCTTTGCCACTTTCTTTTTCTTTTTCTCTTTTTTCTTTAAAACCTGCGAATACAAAACAACAGAATAAAGACGTGTGCATGTAATGTATACATATGCAAGTGTAGAGGTCCTCCCTGTTCATGATTGGTGAGACCTTCATTGTGCTCCTCGGCGCCATATGTCTCTGGTCGTCCCTTGCTAGTTCTCTTTTCTCTGAAATCTGCAAACATAAAACACAAAACAAGGGATGCAAGTTACGTGTATGCATGAATGAATTTCCTATCCCGTTAGGTTAGGTCTTCTTCCAATTCTCTTGGTAACTGCTCAGTCTTCTCTTCCTCAGGCTAAATACAGCTCCAATCTGTTAACATTGATCGGCTCGGTGAACTCATTCCCTTCCAAGTCTGATAATCTTACTGTTCCATTTCCCAGTTTTTAAATGGCTACCTTATCTTTTCTGCTTGCTTCTTCCGAAGATTCTCCATATTCTAAGCATCATTGAGTATCATAGTACCAAGATTGAATGCTTTTATCAAACACACTCATATCGCATATTCAGACGAGTGAGAGACATGAACGTCTTTATTATCATTCAAGAAAATAGTTCAAATGGGTAGACTAAATCAATGTCTACTTTAAAAGAAACAGGATCAAATAAACTATGAGGAACAACCTCATCATTTGCAATACTGTCTTCTTCCTTGGCCTATGGTTCTTCATCATTGTCATATCCCATGGAAGAAGCTTGGTGGTCGAGAACCCGGAGGACAAAGGTTTCGGGTAGGCCAGAGTTGATCATGTAGGTGGGTGGTGGAACTGAGTGATAATCTGGTAGGGGATTGCGGTGTGTGTTTGGCTGTTCTTTTTCAGGGTCTGGGATCTTATAGGAGTCAATTAAATCTTGGATCTCATGGCGAAGACGGACACAACTATCGGTGTCATGGCCAGGCTGTTGGTGGAAGTTGCAGTAGCGGTTCATATTGAGGTTTGGTGGGGGAGGATTTGGGAGTGGTCTAGGCTCCAAAGGTTTTAAGAGTCCTTGCCTTATCAACTTCTCAAGCACTTTGGACAAGGGTCTTCCCAGGTTGGATAAGCGTCGGTTCTTAATGACAGCAACCTCGGCAGTAGCGGGTTTGGTCTCCGAGTGTCCCCCAAAATTCCTTCTATTCTGGCCATAGAACTTCCGATTCTCGGCTTCTTCCTCCTCGATATCCATAACAGTCTCTCTCAACTGTCGAAAGTCTGTAATCATAGAGGTCATCCTCCTTAACTTGCTGTAAAGGGAGGGCTTGGTGCCCTTGATGATCATTTTAATCTGGTCATTCTCCGAGGGCCGAGTCTGCATCTTCAAAAGCTGGCTCCTCCAGCGATCCACATATTCTTTAAAGCTTTCATCAGGCTTCTGCTTAGTATTCTCCAAGTCGCGGAGCGACAAGTCGATCTCTAAGTCAGTCACATATTGTTTTAAGAAGGCATCAGCTAGTTCTCTCCAGTCTTCTTTAATCTTCTTCTCAAGGCTGTGGTACCAGACCACAGGAGCTCCCTCAAGTGACATGCCGAACATTTTCTGGACCTGGCGCTTCGACAAACCCACTGAACTCATAATTGAAACGTACTGGCGAAGATGGACCCTTGGATCTCCATTTCCGTTGAACTTGGCCATATCTGGCATCTTGAACTGAGCAGGCAACTGTTCCTCAAAGGTCATTGCCTCATAGTCTAACAAGTCTTCATCCTTACCCTTCATCTTGCGGGTAACTGACTCAACCTGGTCACGGAGCTTCTGCAATTCTGCCTGAGACCCGGCCACTCTTCCAGCGGCATATTCAGCTATGTCATCTTCAAACATCGGGATATCATCATTAACCTTGTTTTGAGGCTCTTCACGCCTCTCATTCTCAGAACTACCCCCAGCACGGGGCACAGCTACATTAGACATGGCAGCAGTCAGAGCTTGCAGTTGTTCAGTCACTTTAGCAAGATTTGCTTCAATCTGATCCATTCGGGATCCTTCATTGACAGATTCACTCATGTTTACTGCTGGTCTTTTGATGAGTCTGCCTTCTTCCCTAACCCAACGGGAATCTATGATGGCTTTTTGAAACATAAGGGTTAGCATGATGCATGTATGCGTGAGGCGTATAAGATGTGTGCAATACATATACAAATCAGCTTATTATCATTTCAAAGTATTCAATCATACTATTGTGCAGTGCAAACTTGTCCCAGTTGAAAAAGGCCCAACAAGTTTACATTTTGCAATAATATATCTAAACAACTTCAAATAATAAAAGGCCTAAACACAAAATGGCCCATTGGCATTTTAGAAACTTTCGGCCTAATAGTCAAAGGACATGAACTTGTCCCTGTTTAAATGGCCCAACAAGTTCACATTTATTGACAATCAGTCCAAATGAATCTAAATGATAATGGTCCAAAACACAAGCAATAGTAAATAATTTCTAAGAGTCATAAAACTACGGTTTATGTGTAGGTTTTAGGAATGTAAACAAAGACCCTTATTGACAAAGGATTACCCACAACTAGGACTCCCCACTCAAGGGTTCAAACGACCAAATAGGTGCACCTTATATGTCAACAAGTTAAGGTATGTGACTAACTGTCAAATGGACTTCCCGTTGTAGATTCCCCAGAGGGAGGGCGGAGCAAGGCTCACCGTGGATACCCAAGCCCCTTAGGCTCTTATCGCTTGGTGACAGGAATAAACAACGAGTCCTCCAAATTAGTCTATCACATGAGATGATTATCTAGATGCCTTCGCAGCTTTTCCTTATAAAAAGGTAGTGAGTGAAGGAAGACACCAACCATCCCCTAGGAAAATGATTATCTAGGTGCCTTCACAGCTTTTCCTTGTAAAAAGGTAGTGAGTGAAGGAAGACACCAAACATCACCTAGCCCTAACAATGCCTTTGATTAAATTCCTTAAACTTACAGTAAACAAGGTTAATTAAAACACAACTCCAACCATTACAAGACATATTTCGAGGCCAATTCTCTGTCCCCAGTGGAGTCGCCAGACTGTAGACAACAGAAACTGGGCGACGCATGCTGTTCTGGACTCAGGGCCTAGTTGGGAGTACGGAGTAGCCCGCGGGGAACTAAACCGGGGAATAATGGAGTCGCCACCCGGTGTGAACCGGGAAAATGATTTAAGGCCGCACTCACCCCTCGCAAGGGAAGACCTCAAACCGTTGGGTTCGGAATGGTCCCTTACTTATGTCATTTGTAATAAATGGATTTGTGCAATATTAACCAAGTCTACACAACATGCTCAAGAACAATCTATTAATCATGCATAAAACAACATCATGTTAAACAACCTAATCATGCATAGGGAAATAAATATCATGCTAAACGACTACATCATGCTTAGAAACAACCAACTAATCATGCATAAAACTATAACATATTAAACATCCTAATCATGCATAGAAAAATAAATATCATACTAAACAATTAAATCATACTCAAACACAAGTTTGGATAAAAGAAAATACGTGTGTCTTTCGAGTGGTACGTGGAATTGTATCCCGAGTACAAACCGCACTACCGTCCATTCGAATTCGGCTACGGAATTTATGTCCGAGTTTCCGTCCGATATACCACAAGAAATAACACATATTTCATTCACCCCAAAATCACATCATACACTAATTCATCATTTCATGTAAACTAATTCAAATAACATGCTTAAATAACTATTCTAAGTCATTATTTCATGTAAGCCAATTCCAACAACATGCCAAGTTAACTACTCATGCTAAAATATCATAAAATACATTTTTAAATTATTATTTTATGTGAGAAAATTTTGTATTATAAACCCTCAGGTCTAACCTTTTTTGTCGTTGCTCGGAGTCACGTTACACGGCCGTCGGAAAGGCTAAGTCACCACGATCGCACCGGTTCGCTGTTGCAGTGTTTCGCTCACTGTTTTGCCACTTCGCTCGCTGTTTTGAGTCCACTTCGCTGCGTTCCAAGTCTTCGTGCTTTACCCACTGGTTGGTAATGAATATAAGTTTGTTTTGGTGAATTTTGAGGGGTATTGGGTTGCCGTAAGCTCGATTTCTCGAAGACTTATAAGTGCAGTTTTTGGTTCACTGTTTCGGTGATTTTGGTCATTGTTTGGGCGTGAATGAGCTGCTGTTTTGGTGTGGATAATGTGGCTTGGATGAGGCAACTTATGTACTGGTTTGAGAGGGAAATTGGGGTGGTTTTAGGCGCAAGTTTCAGGGGATAAGTGAAGCAGTGGTTTGGACGTGTAAGGGGACTGTTTGGGCGTGTTTCTTGGAGCTGGAATGGGAGGCTAATTTGCGTGAACTATAAAGACAAGGTGGAGGGCTGAATAGAGGTGTGTGAGAGGCAGTGAGGGGCGTGACTTTCAGGTCTAAATGGAGGCTAGATGATGTACTGAATTTGAGGCTTTATGCGTGTCTTGAGGCAGTGAGTTGAGGGCTGATTAGAGGCGTGAGAAGGGGCTGTGAGGGCTGACTTGAGGCGTGAACAAGGGGGCTGAGTGGAGAGCTGCTTTGTTGATGTTTTAGGCGTGACTTGAGGCTCTGACTTGAGGCATGTATGGACGTGACAAGGGGCTGAATGGAGGATGGCCTTTGGGCGTGACTAAGGCAGTGAAGGAGAGAGCTGTGTACGTGAGAGCAAAGGGAGGCAAGGGGCTGTTTTGTTCTTCAAAATACTTAATCTTTTCTTGATGTGTATTGATATGTGCTAGCTGTTTCAAGGCAAGAAAATGGTGGTTTATATAGGAAAACAAAGTGTGCATTAATTGGGTTGGCAAGTGATGTCAAAGGAAATAAATTAGGTTAGCAAACTTTGTTTGAAAAATGGTGAAAGGTTGGTGTAATAGTGGTGGCTTTGTTGAAAAATGGTGAAAGGTTGGTGTAATTGATGGCTTTGTTTGAACAATGGTGGTGAAAGGTTGGTGTAATTGATGGCTTTGTTGAAAAAATGGTGATAATTGTGTTGAAAATAACTAAAGGAAGGCTATAAGGTCATGGGCGTGGGGTATGATGCATTTAATGTCTTGGAAAATTGGTGTCAAGGTAAAAGTGAGGTCAAATGTGTAAAACAAGCTTGGTAGAAGGGTAAATCTTGTTTGAATAGTGCATGGAGGGGTGAATTTGTGTGCATGGACGTGGGCCTCATGAGTGGTGGGCTTGGTGTTTGGTTGGTTTTGGTTTTATGGGCTTTGGATGTGGTTTTAAGTGTCTAGGTGGGCTTGGAAGGGTTTGCGGTGATTCTGGGCCAAGGAACTGCCTCAAAACGAATATCCGACAAGCGAACTCAGAGCGAACTTAGCGAAATAATTCCAAAATGTATTATCTCTTGACTTAACCTTTCCTTCGACCATTTTCCGTGAACTCCACGACTAAAAGGCGGTGCCTCCTTATAAGACTCCTCATCGGGTTCGGTATGAAAAAAATGCAATGCCTACAGCTATAGCCCTTCACGAATATCTCCTAAATAGAGCCGGGTCATAAGTCCGTTATACCCCTCTACCGATTTTGTCTCTTAAGCACCATTGATTCTATAATAACAATAATTCATAACAATTATGAATATAAATATTTTCTATTCGTAATAGAAAAGTGAGCGCTTCAAAGATTCAAGTCCCGAATCAAACTCTTAAAAGAGCTTATTCATCTGCTCCCGTTATAAGAAGGAGTGAATTCATATCTATGTAAAACGTTCCAGCTACAAATAAAAACCATATCCCCCAATACGTAGTTATTGGCCGGGACTGCTAACCACCCTCACCATAGTAAATCAAAGGACACAGCCTGAACATGCAGGAGTTCGTAGTACACTCAGGATTAAGATTAATCCATTATGGACATCTAGTAGATAAAATGAATTTCTTCGATTAACGGATATTAAAAGAAATTCGTATATCTGAGTCCAGTCCTATATGATCTTATCATAAGGTGCCTCCATTCCCATGTCATCACATGAACAAACCCGGATCAAGGTCGTCATACAAGTATAGAATGGACCGCAGCTATAGATAAACCACAAACAAAGTACCCACTCTGTTTGCTCTTATGGACTATTTAGATTACTAACTTTAGACTTAAATCCTCTTTGCATCAAAAACATACACTAAGTCTAAAGGTACAAGAGTAATCAAGGTAAACAAGACAATTGGACAATATGCAATTTAAATCAAACAACTTTGATAAATGAATAATGCGTTTATAATTATTACAATAATCAATTCCGTTTTACAACACATGAAGCTCTAGGACATAAATCCCAACAATTAGATCCATGGATGGATTGAAGCAAGCATTGGGTTCTTGGAATTATCGTTTTGATGTAATCACAATGATATGTGATTTAATTCGAAACGAAAATGATTCTCGTGTATATAAGAAGGTTAGTGGGAGAGCACTGACAGTGAATGTCCTGTATAATGATGACATGTCATTTCTTGGAAATGATATTCCCATATTACAATCGGTGAAAGCTTGGCTTTCATGAAAGATTCTCCGTAGAATTCTTGGGAGAAACAACCTTTATTCTAGGAATAAAGATCTATTGGGATAGATTTAAAGTTGTTAATAGTCTCCGAGAAATCGTACATTGAAAAATTTAAGTGACCTGATGTCTCATACGCTTTGAGCATATGGAGTCACAATCAGGCCAATCAAAGTGATAGTCATTGGATTGAAGTTAAGAACATCCTTTAGTATCTTAGAGGAACTAAGGATGTTGTCTTATACTATGGAGAAGGAGAACTTGAAGTGACTGGGATCACCGTTGCAAGTTTCCTAACCGATAACGACTATAAGTCGTAACAACGGTACTGTAAAGTTTGAATAACGGAACAGCGAGCTGGAAATCTTCCAAGCAAGATACTGTTACCGAATAAACAACACAAGTGGATTATTGCTGCAGCTGAGGCAGCAATAGAAGCCTTCTGGATTGATAATAAATCTAATTAGATTAGATATAGTTCTGTTAGCAGCTAAGCTAGGCTTCAGCACAGGCTAAAGAATTAATGGTCTCATCAACGATCCAGATATATACTTCGACTATTCATCTGATCCGTTCGGATCATACATCGTGGCGATGTGATGATCGTATAAATCGCACCAGATGATAATCGTGCAAATCCGCTGACGAAAGTATTTTCTCAGTAATTTGAGCGAACCGTACATAGTTCGAGTGTAAGACACTCGAGTGACTGGCTATAGGCCAAGTGGGAGATTGTTGGACAGTTATGACCCATAGCGTCACTATTTGTACAGATCATGGAGTTGTTGTACAAATTAACTATATGACAAAGGAAATTGCTCTTTTATCATTTGTAATTAGATCACCAAGATGTATAAATGATAGAAGGTCCATATGATTAGTTCCTGGATTGAGATGATATGAGACAGTATCAATCCACGAAGGTTTAATCATTAAATAACCATAGTCAGAGTATTATCGAGATTGGACATCGATAATGCGTAAAAGACTAGTATTACACTTGTGCGCGTTGTGAGGGCATAACGACATAGTTCTCATATATTTGGGTATATGATACTCATGCAAGTGTAGTAGGAGGTTGTGTTTTACCGATGGTACAGAAAACAGCTTCGCTCTAGATAGACCCCTCGGAATTCCATTGGTAGTATGACTATGTGTCTATGGAAGTCCGAAATCAGGGTAGGTGTATTTGGTCTTAACCTGAGACTTGCACCGCTAATACTTGTGACAATCAATATACTTTGGTTTTAGGTCGTCCAGGGATTTAACAGGTTCTGTGTACGCCTCTGCTGGGTATATTGAGAATCGTAGTGTGTTGGGGTGTGATGTCAAGACGGAAGTATCACTCCAGTCATAGTGGAGATGATGGTCACGTAGGATACGGAACTCGTTCTCTTATGTATTACAGTCATCGGGATAATATGACTAGGTCATGATTATCCGATTATAGAGACTAGTTACCAGAGATCCGATATGTGCTTCGTACGAGGCAGACACATTTCCAGCCCCAGGCCTTGCACGTGACATCCGATACTGGATTGAGATACGTAATACTACGTATACTACGCCTGATATAGATCACATATTCCTGTAAGGATATTTCTGGAGAATTTAGTAGGCATGGCGCTTTGCTAGAAGCCAACCTTGTCTTGTAAATCGGTACAAACGTAGTACTAGGTACTTACGTGTTCGGATAGTCCGACGACCGTATTTACTGCCAACATATCCGGGGATCTCATGGGTCACTTCCCGAAGATTCACCGATGATATATGACTCGCACTTTATTAATTTGGGATTAATTTGATGAGAGAGAAAATTAATCTGGGATTAATTACAGAGATATTTTATCTGGGATAAAAGATTAATTAAAGAGAGAAAATGATTAATTTGGAATTAATCGATAAAATAATATATTCGATATATTATACGAAATTGGATTTCGACGCGGAATTGAAATTAGATTTTAATTCGGGCGAACGAGTTAATTTAGAATTAATTCGTTAGCGACGTGAATAGTGATTTTGCTAGGCATAATTATTTAATTACGTCGCAACGGAAAATTCGTTAATTTGGAATTATCGAACCCGAGCCCGGGAGTGTTTGCGAGCGCATTCACATTTCGACTTCGAATGCGGCATGCAAGTCACATCAAGCGTCAAATCGCTAGTCACATCAAGCGTCAAATCATTAGTCACTTTGAGTGATGTGACAACTTGTCACTTGATTGATGTAAATAGTGATGTGAGTGGTTGGCAAAGCTTTAATGGTTTGACTTTTGAAAGGAATTTTTGGAAAATGAATTAATTGATATTTTGAAAATAAAAAATGTGTATTAGATACACAATTCTTCCAACAACTCACAACACACTCTCCCACTTCTTCTTCTCTCCCATTCACGCCCAAGGGGCTGAATTTTCTTCTTCTTTTCACTGCCCACTGCCGTGAGTTAAGGAGAAGCCATTGATGATTTTTGTGGCAAAAATGAAGAGTGCTAGCACACCATTTGAGTCTTACGAAGGTGATAGGGAAACCAACTTGTGAGTATGGAATTTCATTACAAAGCTTGGAGCTTGCATGGAGGACCATTGCCGATTCTTGGAAACCAAAACCAGTGGACTGCCGAGCCTTGGAGGACTTCAAAGGGCTTAAAAAGTTTTGTTCTTCAATGCATCACCTCAACCGATCGATGTAAGTATTCTGCAACTTCTTCGATGTATTCGTATTATGTTTCTATGCTTTAATCGATCCTCAGGACTTAGAGATTTCCCAACTCCCTCAGAATTCCATTGGTAGTATGACTATGTGTCTATGGAAGTCCGAATCAGGGTAGGTGTATTTGGTCTTAACCTGAGACTTGCACCGCTAATACTTGCGACAATCAATATACTTTGGTTTTGGTCGTTCAGGGCTTTAACAGGTTCTGTGTACGCCTCTTCTGGGTATATTGAGAATCGTAGTGTATTAGGTGTGATGTCAAGATGGAAGTATCACTCCAGTCATAGTGGAGATGATGGTCACGTAGGATACAGAACTGGTGCTCTTATGTACTGCAGTCATCGGGATAATATGACTAGGTCATGATTATCCGATTATAGAGACTAGTTACCAGAGATCCGAAATGTGCTTCGTACGGGGCAGACACAATTCCAGCCCTAGGGCTAGCACGTGACATCCGATATTGGATACGCAATAATACGTATACTACGCCTGATATTGATCACATACTCCAGTAAGAATATTTCTGGAGAATTGGGTAGGCACAATGCTTTGCTAGAAGCCAACCATGTCTTGTAAATCGGTAAAAACGTAGTACTAGGTATGTACGTGTTCGGATAGTCCGACGACCGGATTTACTGCTAACATATCCTGGGATCTCATGGGTCGCTTCCCGAAGATTCACCGATGACGTATGACTCGCACTTTATTAATCTGGGATTAATTATAAGAGAGAGAAAATTAATCTGGGATTAATTGCGGAGATATTTTATCTAGGATAAAATATTATTTAAAGAGATAGAGAACGATTAATTTGGAATTAATCGATAAAATAATATATTCGATATATTATACGAAATTAGATTTCGACGCAGAATTAAAATTAGATTTTAATTCGGGCGAACGAGTTAATATAGAATTAATTCGTCAGCGATGTGAATAGTAATTTTGTTAGGCATAATTATTTAATTACGTCGCAATGGAAAATTTCTTAATTCGGAATTAGCGAACCCTAGCCTAGGAGTGGTTGCGGGCGCACTCGCATTTGAATTCAAGTGCGGCCCACAAGTCACATCAAGCGTCAAATCATTAGTCACTTTGAGTGATGTGATGTCTAGTCACTTTGAGTGATGTGGCAACTTGTCACTTTGATTGATGGTGGTAGTTGGATGGCTTTAATGCCATTTACCAATTTTGAATTTGGTAAATCATTAATTGATTTTGGAAAATCAATTAAGTGCATTAGATACACAAACCAACCTAACACAACTCATTCTCTCTTATTTCCCTCTTCCTACTCTCGGCCAATGGCTATTTTCTTCCTTCATTTTTCTGTCAAAACCGTGAGATGAAGGAGAAGCTTAGGGAATTTTGTGGCAAAATTTCCAAGGTGCTAGCACACATTCGAGGTCTTGCGAAGGTGATAGGGAAACCCACCCGTGGGCATGGAATCACACACAAAGTTTGGAGCTTGAAGGATCACCATGGCCGAATTTTTGGAGCAAAAATCAGCCCAAAGCCGTGATCTAGGAAGGAAAAGCTTGAAGATTTTTGTTGTTCCTCGCATCGCATAACCGTTCAATGTAAGTATGATTCCGCCATGCTTCTTTGTTGTATTTGCACATGTTTAATGCTTGAAATCGATCGTGGGACTAACTAGAAACCCAACAATTAAGTCTAGCCAAATCTGGAAGTAATAACCTACTATCGTAAAACTAAAAGCCCTTAAGGAAGTAAAGGCTCAAAAGAGTAAGGAATCGAAGTAAGCAACACATATGACGATCCTCAGATATAAAATATCTGACTTATACAGAGTTTCCCATCATACTGGAAAAGAAAAAATTAGCACCGAAGCCAAAGATCCAGTAACGATGCCATAACTTATTGTAAAATATGGAGCTTCCGGAGAAGTAATGACATAAGAGGTTTAAGAATTTGGGATAATAATGAGGAATAATAGAGGAAGTATGGTAGGATTTGGAGATAGTATAAACCTGAAGGAGGTTCTCAGTAAAGACTAGTATGATCAGTGGTCGGAAACAAATCATGAGTAAAAATTAAAGGAGGTAATTCAGATAGTTCTTAGTAGTAATACTTTAGTATGGAAGCCAATATTGGACTTATAAATAAAGAAATCTTAGAATTATGAACTGGCAACATGTTCAACTGCAGCACATATAGTGAGTAAGATAATCATGACCTAAAAAGGACTTCAGGATTAGACCCCATACTCCCAACCCTCGTAGAATAACGACAATAATGAAGAACCACGATATTCGTTTCAATGATATTTCCAGAAACAAGTAAATCTGTGACGTATTACAGTATTCCACGAGGTATGACAAGAACCCTTAAAAGAGAATACCCCTCGGATAGGAAGATAGAGACATAGATCATAGAAGTTCCAAGTATAGATTAGAACAGAAAAGAAGATAAAAAAGACTTTTAATAAAAGGTTTGGAGGTGGAACTGTCAAGAAAAGAATACTAGATAGGCAATGACAGAAATGGGCAACATCGAAGTTTCTCAATATTGGAATAAGACGGGAATTCGATTAAATGAGAAATGAAAGGAAGGTAAGAAGTATAACCTATAATTTTCCAAGTAATGTACCTAGCTATAAACAAAGCAAAGTACGACTTGAAATGAATTTCTTAGGAATGTGATATAAAAGAATCAAGGAAACTAAGTATACATATATTATTGAGACCAGGACAACACTTGATGGAATAAGACCGTCTGAGTAAGTGAAAGTGGGATAAGTAGACAAGGAAAACAAGTCAGTATTGTAGACATTTAACCAGATTTATGATAGCAATGAATCTAAGGTACGCAAGATAGTATGAGCACTGCCAGAACTAAATCATCACCATCGACGTTAACAATGAAGACATACAGTTGCTTCAAGTTTTAATTACCCATTCCACACTAGGATATATATGGTTGACATAACAATGATTTATTCCGTTAAGTCTTAGCTAACTAGAAGAGGATTGTTAGAGAGATGGCAAGAATTAATATCTTGCATTTAAGAGATATCAGAAAATCGTGATAGTAAACTTGGAGCATATAAAAAGCTTGATCATGAACCACACGGTCCTAAACCCTAGGGATAGATAGAGATACAAGAACTTGAATGCCGAAACTGATAGTAGTTGAAACTTAGCAATGAAAAAGAGGGAGTTACAGAGATAATTTAAAAGGAAGAATGCTAGGATCAGATCGAGCATGTGGAGCCAAGAAAGTATCAAGTACGGTCATTTGTAATAGCGAAAGGGATTACACTTGTATATATTTATCTCTGGGTTAAGGCAGAATGAGAAGAAAACCTAACTATATGAAACACAATATCTTTAAAGATGTGAGGGCACTAGTTAAGAAGGATTCAGTTACATACTCATTGAAGTTACGCGATACGAGTATGACGTAGACACAAATGAAAAATTCCCCATATAGATCAAGTGCGGTTATTAAGGATTATTGATTCAATTAGAGTAGTTGGAGGTATGACCATATTAGCACAAGTGCATCAGATTTGGTCAGGACCTTACAAGTTAAGTATGCTTGGGTGGAAGCAATAATGAGATGAGTGACCGTCTAGGAAATCCTAACAAGTATTAAATCTTTAAAGAAAAGAATAAGATAAAGTAAAATACAGTCATAGAGTATTAGACAGAAAGAGGTGATTCACTTGGGAACCAGTTCAGGGAAAAGCTTAAGTTCAGACCATAAGAGATTGAGTACTTCTGGTACACCCTGTCGGAGGGATGTCATGAACTGTAGAATAAGAGATAGAAAATTTTTATGGACGATAGATTATGTGAAAGAATACATCTATGTATATACAATATATATACATCTCATTGCTGTAGATAAAATCATATAAGCCAAACTATATCGATGTCCATCGATATAGTCATTATATACGAATTGGCCCTTCACGAGTATCTTATAATCTGAGTCGGGTCATAATGTTTGTTATACCTCTCTAATTATTTTTACCTTAAGTACCATTGATTATCTAATGAATGATTTATTCATAACCATTATGAATGTGTTAATCTTTCTATTCGTAATAGAAAGAATTAAGCGTTCTAATCATTCAATTACTGAATCAACCCTTAAGGAATATACTCATCTACTTCTCGCAAGAAGGAGTGAACTTCATATCTATGTAAAACGTCCTTAGCTACACACCAAGCAATGTCCCCAAACTACATAGCTATTGGTCGGAATTTCTACACCAACACCACCTTTGTAAATCAAAGGACATGGGCTACCATGCAAGAGTTCGTAGTACACTAAGGATTCATATTAATCCATATATGACCATCTAGTATATTGAAATGAATTTCTTTGTTTAATGGATATTATTAGAAATTCATTTTATCTGGGTCCAGTCCTAAATGATCACATCATATAAGGTTCTTTCATTTCTCATGTCACCATATAGACGATCTTGGATCAATGTCATCATAAAATTATAGAATGGACCACAACTATAGATAAACCACAAACAAAGTACCCGCTTAGTTTGCTCTCTATGGACTATTTTAGATTACTAACTCCAAACTTAAATCATATTGTATATGACACTAATACACGAAGGCTGATGGCATATATAATCAAAGGTAAACATGATAATTTACAATATGCAATTTGAATCAAAACAATTGACAAATGAACAATGCATCTTTTATTTTCTAAAAAATAATTCTGTTTTCATTACATGAAGCTCTAGGGCATAAGTCTCAATAATCTCCCACTTGCACTAGAGAAAATGAGACATATCACGTAGTCTTAGACCCTATTGGTGACCTTCAAAAACTTTAGCCGAAAAGATCTTTGCAAACAGATCATCCAGGTTCTCTACGGAGGCAATCTTCGTGATAGAATTGTCTCCTCTATGCACTATCTCCTTGGTGAGATGATATTTTTGTTGGACAAAATGACCCATAGCGTCACTATTTGCACAGATCATTGTGTTGTTGTAGCAAATTAACTATGTGACAAGGAAATTGCACTCTCATCATTTGTGATTAGATCACCATAGATATATAAATGAAGAGAGGTCCCTATGATTAGTTCCTGGACTGAGAATGATATGAGACAGTATCAGTCCCCGAAGGATTAATCATTAATATCCCTAGCCGGAGTATTATCGAGACTGGACATCGATAATGCGGAATAGGCTAGTATTGCACTTGTGTGCGTTGTGAGGGCACAACGGCATAGTTCTCATATATATAAGTATTAGATACTTATGCAAGTGCGATAGGAGGTCGTGTTTCACCGATGGTACGGGAAACAGCTTCGCTCTGGATAGACCCATCAGAATCCCATTGGTATTATGACTATGTGTCTAAGGGAGGCCGAAATCAAGGTAGGTGTGTATGGTCTTAACCTGAGACTTACATCGCTAATACTTACGATAATCGATAGACTTTGGTCTTGGTGGTACAGGGCTTTAACCGGTTCTGCGTACACCACTTCTGGGTTTATCAGAGAGTCGTAGTGTATTGGGTGTGATGTCAAGACGGAAGTATCACTTCAGTCATAGTGAAGATGATGTCACGCTGGATACGGTACTAGTGCTCTTAAGTGTTGCGCAACCAATCAGGATATTGTGACCAGGTCATGAATATCCGATTATAGAGACTAGTTACCAGACATCCGACATGTGCTTCGGACGGGGCATACACTTATCCAGCCCCAGCCCTAGCACGTGACTATCCGATACTGGGCCGATATACACAATACTACGGTATATTACGCTTGATACAGATCTATATATTCCTGTAAGAATATTTCTGGAGAATTGGGTAGGCATGGCGCTTTGCTAGAAGCCAACCTTGTCTTGTAAATCGGTATAAACGTAGTACGAGGTACTTACGTGTTCGGATAGTCCAACGACCGTATTTACTGCCAACATATCCGGAGATCTCATGGGTCGCTTCCTGAAGATTCACCGATGACGTATGACTCGCACTTTAATTAATATGGGATTAATTCGATGAGAGAGAAAATTAATCTAGGATTAATTACGGAGATATTTTATCTCGGATAAAATATCGTTAAAGAGAGAGAACGATTAATTTGGAATTAATCGATAAAATAATATATTTGATATATTACTAGAAATTAGATTTCGACGCGGAATTAAAATTAGATTTTAATTCGGGCGAACGAATTAATTTAGAATTAATTCGTTAGCGACGAATAGTGATTTCGCTAGGCGTAATCATTTAATTACGACACGACGGAAAATTCATTAATTTGGAATTAGCGAACCCGAGCCCGGGATTATTTGCGAGCGCATTCGCATTTCGAATTCGAGTGCGGCACGCAAGTCAAATCGTGGGTCATATCGCTAGTCGCATCAATCGTCAAATCAAATGTCACTTTGAGTGATGTGACATTTGTCACTTGATTTGAGTGATTGATGTAGAAGTTGAAAAAACAACTTTTGCTTTTTGCTTTTTGATTTTAGCATTTAGGAAAAGTAAAAAGAAATGGTAAATGGTTTTATTAATTTTAGAAATTTAAAAACCTATTACATTTTTATTTATTTTTTCTTTTCTCTCTCTCTTTTTACGCATCTCTTCTCTCCCTCTCTTTTCTTCTCCCTCTCATTCACGGCTTAGAGCCATTTTCATCTTCTTCTCATTTTTGGTCACTACCGAATTGAAAGAGAAGCAAGTGATAGTGTTTTGTTGCAAAACATGAGTGCTAGCACACACATGGGTTATATTATGGTGATAGGGAAACGAATTTGTGAGCTTGGAAAGCTTGAAGCTTTGAGCTTCCATGGAGTCATCAATGGCCGAATTTTGAAGGCATCAAAACAGCCCCAACCGAGCAGTCCAGCAGTTCACAGGAGTCAAAAACCGAGCTTCATGGAGGAGGAAAATGGGTCTTGTTCTTCCTAGCATCAAACCCATCAATGTGAGTATGTATTCCGCCTTACTCCTTGGTTGTATTCAACTCGTTTTATGCATGATTGATGATTCTTGGGACTTGATTGAAACTCAACAATGGTATCTTGAGCTATTGGTTGCATAAAACGAATTTAGGGTTCTTGAGCAAAATTTGGGGCTTTTTGATTTAAGCATGATTTTGACAAAATGTTTGTTTAAGAATGCTTCTATATGATTAAATTAGAGTTATATGTAATCAATTTGAAGAAAAATTGATTGGATTGATTTTCCCCAATTTGCTTATTGTTGGCCAAAACTTTAATTTGGGTAAACTCAATTTGAGCATCAAATGATTAAATTGTTTAGTATAGTATGCTTGAATGAGGTTGAATTGATGTTGTGCATAATCAATTTCATGAAATTTGGTTGGATCCATTTTTCCCTAATTTTGGGCATGACAAATTTGGGTAAACTTGATTTTGAGCATGTTTAATGAAATTGGATGATTTAGAATGCTTGAATGTTGTTTAATTGATGATTGATTAGATCAATTGATGAAAACGTGTTTGGAACAATTTTCCCCAATTTGCTTGTGATGGCCGAAAATATGATCCCTAAAATTGTCTTGGTTTTTTGATTTTTTGTTCATTGGATGACTTGCAAATCATTTGGGGATGTTGAATTTATGTTTAATTTGGTTCAATTGGATTGAATTTGATTTGGGCATAATTTCCCTCTTTGGCCGAGACACTTGAAGCATGAAATTGGGTTTGATTTTGATTTAATTATGTTGTACATGATTAATTGATGTTAAGCATGATTAATTGGACAAATTTGATTTTTTGGAAACTTTGATTTGGGCAATTAATAATGCTATACACTTTAGGTAATTTAATTGGAAAATTAGAATTTTTGGAATTAAATTATTGGGCTTAAAATTGGATTTGGGCTTTCAAAGTTGTTATTGGGTTTATTGGACTTTGTTGTACAAAGTTGGTTTAGGCCAAAATTGGTTGGATCCAATTAGGCCCAAAACCGCTTCCAAAAGGCCCAAATGCGACTAATGAACCTTTAACGTTTAATTGGGCCTAAATTAATTTATGGGCTTATGGGGTAACTCCCGGATTGGACTTTGGTTGCGGGTTTGACCCGAGTTGACCAAAAGTCCACGCCTCAAGAAATTAATTAAAAGCCCATTGGACTTTAATTAAATTATATTGGATATTAATCGGGCTTTGAGACCCGTAACGATTAAATTTGGAATTTAAGTCGTAAAGGTTTATTTTATAAAGTGTAATATTTAATTTGGAATTAAATAATGAATTAGAATTAAATACGTATTAAATTGGATTTAATCATGTAATTTAATTTAATTAGTAGAAATCGTACTTTGAGTACGTGTTCGCAATACGAGTTTGACTCGAACAAAATCAAATCTTTGTTTGAACATTGGATGATCACTAATTATCAAGATTAATTAATTGGATTGATTGATTGATAACATGCTTGTATGAATACATGGTTGTGATGTTTGAATAATGTATATCGGATGGATATTAGCCGGGTGGGGCGATTTTTAGAAATTGTTGTAATAAATTGATTTATTAAATTGGACCTGCGAGTCCAGCCTTATCTCCTATTCTTGTATTCTCTTCTCACCTATTCCCCTCTATGTATATGAGGTTTCTTTAGAAGTGTAGTGTAACGGGGTAGAAGAAATATTTGTGCTAGCGGGAGAGAGAGAGAGAAAGTGAGAGATTTGATCTAGGATCAATGTAAAATATCCATCCGCATATCATTATTATTTTATCATATGCGCTTTATTATGTGTTTAGAATGCATTGTTAAGGGTGTATGATGATGAGACCTTAACAAAGATAATTAAAATTGGTAGCCAATTTGCACGCGAAAAACCCTCGTTAAATATCAAGCGTTTATTTTCCTTCCATTGAGTGATTTTTACTCAAGATCCGAGATTGGTAGGGGTTGTTGGCCAAAGTCAAGCCCTTGTCCGTCGAAGATGTATTTTAATCACGAAGCTTTGTTCCATATCGTGTGTCGTGTCCAAGTTGTGGTTTGTTGGCCAAAGTCAAGACCACTTCTTGTCCATTGACATTGATTACGAAGCTTCCATGTCAATGGGTCCGTGCTTGACTGGGATCACTAGGTTTGTTGTGCCAAAGCCAAGGCCTAGTTGATTCAGAGGAAACAGGTTAGGGTATACATTCGATGTATAGGCATATATAAGATATATGTTTGGGACTTGGATGTCCACTACTGGATCTAGGAGTGGATGAGATCCAATTGATCTTAGAGATCTACCTAGTTAATTATCATACAATTGTTGGCCAAAGTCAAGATTGTGTGATATTTAACGGGATCCTAGCCCACTAGGAAACCACGGTTTCCCGAGTACTCGACAGAGGGTTAGAGGCTCGACAAAAAATAGTGGGAGGCAAGAATTGAATTTGCAATATTCGTTCAATTACTCGCCATACGCGCTCATTCAAATTATTTCGTCGTAATATTAAATGTTAGTTGGACTAATATTTAAATTGTTGTTTTAATAAACAGTTGGACTATATTATACTTGATTATATATAATTGGATTATATAATCAATATATTTGAATAATTAATTTCAGTTTACAGTTGATTTTATAATTGGATTATAGTAATCAATGTAATTGAGGTAATTAATTTGGATTATATTTGATTATATAGTTGGACTATTATAATCATTATAATATATATAGTACCACTAATTGTTGATTAAATAGTTAGACTATTGTAATCAAGATAAAATTGAAAAGTTGGATATTTAAAATATAATCTGGGATTAAAATATTTTAAATAATTTAATTTTCAAATTGGGGAATAAATAATAGGTTACTTTATTTGATAAAATAACTTATTATACCTTAAGCCCTAAATTAAGCAAAATAAGTAGAGCATAAAATCTTTGGAAGATTTATGTGATGATGACTTTAGTGCTTAATTTAATATACTTGTCATAAATCTAATTTTAGATTTAAGAAGTATTAAAATTGCAATTTATAATTCTTGGAAAATTAATTGACTATTCTAGAGGAGATAAAGTCAAAGTTTGCAATTGGGCATGTAGCACGAGGTGCACATCGTTTCGATATTCTAAGAACCCAAGGCTTGGCCTAAGGTTTCTGAAATATTGAAAGGATAATTGACATATCCCAAAGTGACTACCATTTGGATATGGCAGACACGAAGGAATTAAAGAAAGGGCGAGGCTCTAACTTTAAAAATATTTGTCTTAGTTATGTTCACAACTAGTATTGAAATTAGATTTTAAATACTTAGTGTGGTACATAAAATATATGTATTGATGTTCAGAATCTGCTTTGAGCAGGATACTGACTTCAAACTGATATTGCTCTGCGAATCGGAAACGGGGAGGACGAAAGTCGTTGTTTTGACCGTAGATACCTAAGTTTAGGAACTACCCTTTGGGTATATACTTAAATTAGGAACTGTTATAATGTAACTAGTTTGACTAGAGACATTATCTCTATATCAGTGTTTAATCCGTTGCGGATAAACCTTTATATTATAAACACTAAGTGTTTATTATATAAAGATGATACTGAGATAAATACATTAGATGTAAATAACAGAATTTATATTTTGAATATAAATAAAATCTCAAACATATAAAATGACAAATAAATAGCTCAAATTGATTTGATCAATAGAGACTTATTTGTGGCATTGTTGTCTAGGACACAATTTAACGAGACTCGTATATCCACACTTTTGAAGAGTGGGTACTAGGACTGATTTGACTATTCAAATAAGGTCTGCGAATCTAGTTTATTAGGTAAAGTACCTAAAATACTATTTGCTTGGTAATAGTAAAAGGGCCACCGATCTGTTAGCCCTATTCATGGTGAAGTAAGTGGGCCCATATCTAGCTAGGCTAGATGTGAACATGAATATTTCGTGACCCTAAAACGGATGTGGCATCACGTTATGGTTATGTGTTTCTTTTGAAGAACACAAATCGGAAACTTTTAGAGTTTCGACACGAAATAGACAAACAGATCGGCTATAGTATTATGCCGCCACAGTAAGACCGTATTGGAAAATACTTAAGCAGTAAGTTTCATATGTACTTGAAAGAGTATAGTATTCTTTCAAATGAGGACTCCTCCCGAAACACGTCAAAGTGACGGTGTGTCCGAACGGATTAACCGAATCATGTTAGACATGATAGGATTAATCAAGAGTCGCTCTGAGCTACCATTTCCTTCAACGGATAAGTTTTAACAGTGCAATAACTTATTTAGAATAAGGTTCCATATAAATCTGTTTGACAGATGTCATATAGGATATGAACAGGGAAGAAACAAGGTTTCTCATTCCTGATAATTTGGGTATGCCAGGCATAACGTTTGGATGATACCAAACTAAGGACCCAAATTGGATAAGTGCCAATATAGGGTATACTAAGGGAAATCATAAGTATAGTACTTGTAAATCTCACATGAGAACAATGTGATTGTTGCTCACCATACGGTTTTTCCTGAGAGAATACCGATATGCAGTGGTCAGTGGGAGGATAGTGATACTCGATGAAAATCGGTAGTAATACTGTTCAAGGCACGAAGTCCTTAATGGAACACAAATAGTTCATCTATGATGAATCTATACCATTAATCTTCGAATACACAAGACTGAGTAGATCGGATAGAGTCAGAAAACAACCTAGGGTGGGTTTCTGATCTAACCTTATAAAGATGTCAATCTTATGAAGGTATACCAACCGACTACGTTTTGAGGAAGTGATACAAGGTATCGACTCCTATTATGGCAAAAGTGCCATGAGTCCGGAATGGATTCCATGTATAACAACTATTTTGGATACTAGTTGTTGTACCACAAGGCATTGTGCCTATTGGTACATTAAACGTCTTCAAGGAAGACATACATGGAAGGCAACATACCAACGTACTAAGCTAGGCTTGTAAAGAAAAGGTAGAGTTATCAACATTGTGTTGATTACGACGAACCTTTTACCTGTTGCCATGGTAAATCCATTTTGAAGATGCTTGTTGATAACTGCATATTTCATTTATGAAATGTGTCAGTTGCAGATCAAAATCGCTTTCCTGAAAAGGAAACCTTTTGGAGGATGCTTACAACATCCTGACGATTTTGTATAACCGACAAACAAGGTTTGCGGGTTATTCGATCCATGTTTGGATTGAAACAAGCATAAGGTTCTTGGAACTGACGTTTTGAAATAATCATAATGGTTTATGATTTGACTCAAAACGAAATAATTCTTGTGTATATAAGGAGGTTAGTGGGAGGGCACTGACAATGAAATTCCCATAAAGCAATTGGTGAAAGCTTGGCTTTCATAGATATTCTTTCATAGAAATTCTCCGTAGAATTCTGGGGAGTAACAACCTTTATTCAAGGAATAAAGATCTACAGGGATAGATTTGGAGTTGTTAACACTCTCTGGAAATTGTACATTTAAAATGTACTTGTATTGGTGTCTCATACGCTTCGAGCATATGGAGTCACAATCGGGTCAATCCAAGTGATAGTCACTGGATTGAAGATTAAGAACATCTGTTAGTATCTGAGAGAACTGAAGATGTTGTCTTAAACTATGGAGATGGAGAACTTGAAGTGACTGGGATCACTGCTGCAAGTTTCCAAACAATTAAATACTACGGTACTATAAAGTTTGAATAATGGGACAGTGAGCTGGAAATATTCCGAGCAAGATAACTGTTGCCGAATAAACAACAAATGCGGATTATTGCTGCAGCTGAGGCAGCAATAGAAGCCATTTGGATCGAAAATAATCTAATTAGATTAGATATAGTTCTTTTAGCAGCTGAGCTAGGCGTCAGCACAGGCTAAGGAATTAAAGGTCTCATCGACGATCCAGAATATAACTATATATCTCATCGACTTCGATCGTTCGGATCACACATCGTGGCGATGTGATGATCGTATAAATCGCGTCAGACGATTATCAAACAAATCCGCTGACGAAAACCTTCCTCAGCAATTTGAGCGAACCGTTCATAGTTCGGGTGTGGGACACTTGAGTGACTGGCTATGTGCCAAGTGGGAGATTGTTGGACAAAATGACCCATAGCGTCACTATTTGCACAGATCATTTTGTTATTGTAGCAAATTAACTATGTGACAATGAAATTGCACTCTCATCATTTGTGATTAGATCACCATAGATATATAAATGAAGAGAGGTCCCTATGATTAGTTCCTGGACTGAGAATGATATGAGACAGTATCAGTCCCCGAAGGATTAATCATTAAATATCCCTAGCCGGAGTATTATCGAGACTGGACATCGATAATGCGGAATAGGCTAGTATTGCACTTGTGTGCGTTGTGAGGGCACAACGACATAGTTCTCATATATATAAGTATTGGATACTTATGCAAGTGCGAGAGGAGGTCGTGTTTCACCGATGGTACGGGAAACAGCTTCGCTCTGGATAGACCCCTCGGAATCCCATTGGTATTATGACTATGTGTCTATGGGAGGCCGAAATCAGGGTAGGTGTGTATGGTCTTAACCTGAGACTTACATCGCTAATACTTACGATAATCGATAGACTTTGGTCTAGTGGTACAGGGCTTTAACCGATTCTGCGTACACCACTTCTGGGTTTATCAGAGAGTCGTAGTGTATTGGGTGTGATGTCAAGACGGAAGTATCACTTCAGTCATAGTGAAGATGATGTCACGCTGGATACGGTACTAGTGCTCTTAAGTGTTGCGCAACCAATCAGGATATTGTGACCAGGTCATGAATATCCAATTATAGAGACTAGTTACCAGACATCCGATATGTGCTTCGGACGGGGCATACACTTATCCAGCCCCAGCCCTAGCACGTGACTATCCGATACTGGGCCGATATACACAATACTACGGTATACTACGCTTGATACAGATCTATATATTCCTGTAAGAATATTTCTGGAGAATTGGGTAGGCATGGTGCTTTGCTAGAAGCCAACCTTGTCTTGTAAATCGGTATAAACGTAGTACGAGGTACTTACGTGTTCGGATAGTCCGACGACCGTATTTACTGCCAACATATCCGGAGATCTCATGGGTCGCTTCCTGAAGATTCACCGATGACGTAGGACTCGCACTTTAATTAATCTGGGATTAATTCGATGAGAGAGAAAATTAATCTGGGATTAATTACGGAGATATTTTATCTCGGATAAAATATCGTTAAAGAGAGAGAACGATTAATTTGGAATTAATCGATAAAATAATATATTTGATATATTATTAGAAATTGATTTCGACGCGGAATTAAAATTAGATTTTAATTCGGGAGAACGAATTAATTTAGAATTAATTCGTTAGCGATGTGAATAGTGATTTCGCTAGGCGTAATCATTTAATTACGACACGACGGAAAATTCGTTAATTTGGAATTAGCGAACCCGAGCCCGGGATTATTTGCGAGCGCATTCGCATTTCGAATTCGAGTGCGGCACGCAAGTCAAATCGTGCGTCATATCGCTAGTCGCATCAATCGTCAAATCAAATGTCACTTTGAGTGATGTGACATGTTGTCACTTGATTTGAGTGATTGATGTAGAAGTTGAAAAAGCAACTTTTGCTTTTTGCTTTTTGATTTTAGCATTTAAGGAAAAGTAAAATGAATGGTAAATGGTTTTATTAATTTTAGAAATTATAAAAACCTTACATTTTATTTTATTTTTACTTTTCTCTCTCTTTTTTTACGCATCTCTTCTCTCCCTCTCTTTTCTTCTCCCTCTCATTCACACGGCTTAGAGCCATTTTAATCTTCTTCTCATTTTTGTCACTGCCGAATTGAAAGAGAAGCAAGTGATAATGTTGTGTTGCAAAACATGAGTGCGAGCACACACATGGGTTATATTATGGTGATAGGGAAACGAATTTGTGATCTTGGAAAGCTTGAAGCTTTGAGCTTCCATGGAGTCATCAATGGCCGAATTTTGAAGGCATCAAAACAGCCCCAACCGAGCAGTCCAGCAATTCACAGGAGTCAAAAACCGAGCTTCATGGAGGAGGAAAATGGGTCTTGTTCTTCCTAGCATCAAACCCATCAATGTGAGTATGTATTCCGCCTTACTCCTTGGTTGTATTCAACTCGTTTTATGCATGATTGATGATTCTTGGGACTTGATTGAAACTCAACAATTTTCTCCCTATATATTTTACCATATTCTGGCTTCTTGGTTCTTTGGAATTTGCCACTGCACCACTATTATCGCAATTAAGTGTGGGCGGTTTATCCATATCTGGAACAAGTTCAAGATCTCCCGAAAATTTTCAGAGCATGACAGTTTCATTAATCGATATTTTTATGCTCCTCTACACAATGGCCCCACCAACTAGGGTAAACACTTATCCAAATGTTGATTTCCTAGAATCAAGATTTTTCTAAAAATCAGAGTCTGTATATCCCCCGAGGATCATATCCTCACCAGAATATACAAACATATAATTTATCGTTCTCTTAAGATACTTGAGAATTTATTTCACAGCCACCCAATGATATAATCATGGGTTAGACTGAAACCTATTGACTACTGCCACTGCAAAATAGATGTCTAGTCTCGTTCATAAAATAACATACATGAGACTACAATTGCTAAGGCATATGGGATATGTCTTATTTTCCCAACTTTTTGAAGTTATTTATGAGACTGTTCCTTTGACAAATGAATTCTATGTCAGAAAGGAAAATTACCTTTCTTGGAATTTTACAACCTAAATCCCATAAGGATCTTGTCGATATAGGATGCATGAGACATAGCTAACAGTCGTGTCTTGTGATCTTGAAGAATCTGGATCCCAAGTACGTAATTGATCTCTCCCAAATATTTCATTTGGAATTGGTTAGCTAGCCGTTATTTCACATCTGATAATATTTTTAAATCATTCCCAATGAGTAAAATATCATCAACGTACAAAATGAAAAAAAACCACATTTCCATCAATGACGTGCTTTTATACACAAGGCTCATCAACGTTCTGCTCAAAATTATAAGACTTGGTCATGGTATCAAATCTTATGTTCCAAGATCGAGATGCTTGCTTAAGTCCATAAATGAACTTTTGTAGCTTGCAAACCTGTTGCTATTAACCTTGGGCTACGAACAACTTTGGTTGTACCACATAGATACATTAATCAAGATTTCCATTCAAGAATGCAGTCTTTACGTCCATCTGCCAAATATCATAGTCATAATACACATCAATGGAGAGAATAGTGTGGATGGATTTGAGTATGGTTACTACCGATAAAGTCTCCTCATAGTCAACTCATTATTTATGGGTATAACCATTGGCCACTAGCCTAGCCTTGAAGGTTTGTACCTTCCCAACTTCTCCCATTTTTCTCCTGTAGATCCACTTGTAACTTATGGGTTTACCCCATCAGGTTGGTCTACAAGTTCCCAGACTGAGTTGGAGTAAATTGACTCCATCTCGAGGCTCATGGCTTTGAGCCATTCCTCTTTATCAGAATTATCAATTGCACTACGATAGGCCAATAGATCATCTACACAATCACTGGATTCAACAACTTGTGCCTCTCTGACTCCTAGATATCGATCAGGATGTCGTACAACTCTCCCACTGCGTTTAGGTGGCAGATCATTCTTACATACTTGCATTTGACGCTAAGACGTCGAAGATTTTAATTTTTGTCAACTATTGTTGAAGATGGTGTGCTGGACGAACCGGTAAGTAACTCCTTGAGTAATATTTTACTTCGAGGTTTGAACTCCCTCATATAGTCCTCCTTACGAAATGTAGCATTTGTCGATAAAAACACTTTATTATCTTCCAGACTATAAAAGAACCCACCCCTAGTCTCCTTAGGATTGCCTACAAATAGGCACACCTGAGAACTTGGCTCCAACTTTGTAGTTTTATTTTCCAGCACATGTGCTAAACACCCATATATGTGGAAATATTATAAACTTGCTTTACTACCACTCCATAACTCTAAAGGAGTCTTAGGAACATACTTAGATGAAACTACATTAAAGATATACATTGTTGTTTGCAATGCATATTCCCATAATGAATTAGGCAGTGAAATGTAACTAAGCATATATCTCATCATGTCTTGCAGGGTCCGATTTCTCCTCTTAGCAATATTATTCTGTTGTGGTGTTCCAGGTGTTGTGAGTTGGGATACCATCCTATGCTCAACCAAAAATTCCTTGAAATCACTATCAAGGTATTATCCTCGACGATCCGATTGTAAATTTCGATCGTCTTACCTAATTAGTTCTCAACCTGAGCACGATACTCTTTGAACTTTTCAAAACATCTGCCTTTTGCTGCATTAGGTAAATGTACCATATCTAGAATAATCGTCAATAAATATGATGAAGTATTCATAACCTCCTCGGGCACTTACATTCATTGATCTGCAAACTTCTGAATATTTTAACTCAAGTGGTTGACTGGCTCTTATACCTTTACCAGTAAAAGGTCTTTTGGTCATCTTTCTGTTGGACAAAATGACCCATAGCGTCACTATTTGCACAGATCATTGTGTTGTTGTAGCAAATTAACTATGTAACAAGGAATTGCACTCTCGTCATTTGTGATTAGATCACCTTAGATATATAAATGAAGAGAGGTCCCTATGATTAGTTCCTGGATTGAGATGATATAAGACAGTATCAGTCCACGAAGGATTAATCATTAAATATCCCTAGCCGTAGTATTATCGAGACTGGACATCGATAATGCGGAATAGGCTAGTATTGCACTTGTGCGCGTTGTGAGGGCACAACGGCATAGTTCTCATATATATAAGTATTGGATACTTGTGCAAGTGCGATAGGAGGTCGTGTTTCACCGATGGTACGGGAAACAGCTTCGCTCTGGATAGACCCTTCGGAATCCCATTGGTATTATGACTAGGTGTCTATGGGAGGCCGAAATCAAGGTAGGTGTGTATAGTCTTAACCTGAGACTTACATCGCTAATACTTACGACAATCGGTAAACTTTGGTTTTGGTGGTGGGGGATCTTAACTGGTTCTGTGTTCACCTCTTCTGGGTTTATCAGGAATCGTAGTGTATTGGATGTGATGTCAAGACGGAAGTGTCACTCCAGTCATAATGGAGATGATGTCACGCAGGATACGGTATTAGTGCTCTTTTAGTGATGCGCATCCAATCGTGATATTATGACCAGGTCATGAATATCCGATTATAGAGACTAGTTACCAGACATCCGATATGTGTTTCGGACGGGGCAGACACTTATCCAGCCCCAGCCCTAGCACGTGATTATCCGATACTGGGCCAATACGCACAATACAATTGTATACTACGCTTGATACAGATCTAGATATTCTTTGATGAATATGTCCGGAGAACTTGGGAAGACTTGGTGCTTTGCTAGGAGTCGACCTTGTCTCGTAAATCGGTAGAACGTAGTACTTGGTACGTACGTGATTCGGATACTCCGACGACCGTATTTACTGCCAGATTATCGGGGATCTCATGGGTCGCTTCCCGATAATCCACCGATGACGCACAACTCGCACTCTTGAATAATCTGGGATTATAAAGAAGAGAGAGAGAAAATAATCTAGGATTAATAACGGAGATATTTTATCCGGGATAAAATATCGTCTAAAGAGAGAGAACGATTAATTTGGAATTAATCGATGAATTAATATATTCGATATATTAAATGAAATTAGATTTCGACGTGGAATTAAAATTAGATTTTAATTCGGGCAAACGAGTTAATTAGAATAATTCGTTAGCGACGTAAATAATAATTTCGCCAGGCGCAATTATTTATTTAAATTCAATTGAATTAACGTCGCGACGTAAGCTCGGTATTTCGGAAATATCGAACCCGAACGCGTGAGTGCACGTGGGCCCACTTTCATTTGAAACGTGTGGGGCCCACATGACACATGTCATTCTAATGCTTTGCATGTAGATAGTGTACAATGCACTCAATGTTATTGCATGGAAATTGAGTGTTTGACACTCTAAGCTATTGCATGTGTTGTGTCATAAATTTATTTTTAATTTAATAAACATTATGGCATAAATATAAATTGATTTTTGGTAAATCATTTTAAAAAAAAAACAACACACATTTTTCTCTCAAATTCTCTCTTCTCTCTCACGCCCAAAATGGGCAAAACTCACTGGTTTGGAACCAGAAATGGCGTGAGCAAGGGAAGCCAAGAGTTGGGTTTTCATGGTGAAAACCGCAAGTGCTAGCACACTACGAGTCTTGCGAAGGTGGTAGGGAGGTTCCCCCATGAGACGGGATCCATCCGACGAAGATTGGAGCTCCGTTTCTTCACTCAATTTTCTGTTTATGTAGGACAGTGGACTGTTGCAGTGATAAGATCAATGCAGTGCGTTTTTGGGCTTGAATCATCTCCAAATCGACTCAACCGATCAATGTGAGTATTCCGCTACCTCCGTTGATGTGTTCACACATAATTTCATGTCTTGTTTGATCTTGGGACCTTATAAAAAAACCAACAATGGCATCAGAGCTAAAGTTGCAAGCATGAAATTTGTAGGGTTTAAAATTTGGGTAAATGTTTGTTGAGCATGATTTGAATGAATTGTTTGTTTGAGTATGCTTATAACATGTTTAAATTCATTTTGGTTGGACTAATTTGATGAAAAATGATTTGGAATTATTTTCCCCAAATTATATGCCTTGGCCGAATGCAAATTGATTTTGAATCATTGGAATTTTGTTGATTTTAATTCATTGGATGAGTTAAAATCATGTAGGATGATGTTAATTTAATGTCAATTGGATTGTACTTTGAATTGAACATAAACCCTAAATTCCATGTGTTGGCCGAATTGGATATGCCCTAGTGTTGTCTTGGAAATTTTTGATTTTGATAATTGGATGTATTGAAAATCATTCGGGATATGTATTTAATGTCGATTGCGGATTAATTGGATTGAAACCGAATTGGACATGAAATCACTCCCTTGGCCGAGACTTAGCAAGCATGTAAATGGGTTTGATTTTTCATTATGTGTGTTTGACATGTAATAATGAATTAAGTATGATTAATTGGACTAATTTGGTGTTTTAAAAATATTGATTTAGTCGATTAATCATGTAATGCACTTTAGGTAATTAAATTGCGTAATTGGATTAGTGTAATTTAATTATTTAGGCTTAAATTGGATTTGGGCTTGAATTGTTGTATTTGGGGCTATTGGGCTTGATTTATCAAGTTTGGTTTAGGCCAAATGGATTGGATCCAATTGGGCCCAAAACCTTAACCATAAAGCCCAATTGCGACTAATGAACCTTTAATGTTTAATTGGGCCTAATGGGCCGAAATTGTTTTCTAAGGCATTTTGGGTGATTCCACTATTGGGCTTTGGTTGCCGAAGCCCATGCCTAAAGAAATTAATTGAAGCCCATTAGACTTAAATTAAATTGACGTTGGACGTTAATCGGACTTTGAGTCCCGACGCGATTGAATTTGGAATTTAAATCGTAAAGGTTTATTAAATAAAGTGCAATATTTAATTTGGAATTGAATAATGAATTAGTATTAAATACATGTTAAATTGATTTAATGATGTAGTTTAATTTAATTCATGAATTCGTACTTGAGTACTTATTCGCAAAAACGAGTTTGACTCGAACAAAATCAAATCGTTGTTTGAACATTGGATGATCACTTAATTATCAGATTAATTAATTTGATTAGATTGATTGATAGCATGCTTGTGTGTGTGAATACGTGGTTGTGTTGAATGAATAATGCATATCGGATGGATACTAGTCGGGTGGGCAATTTTAGAAATTGTTGTAATAAATTCGATTTATTAAATTGGACCTGCGTGTCCAGCCTTATCACCTTCTTTCTCTTTGTATTCTCTTCTCACCTATTCCCCTCTATGTATATGAGGTTTCTTTAGAAGTGTAGTGTAACGGGTAGAAGTAGTACAAGTGCTAGCTTGAGTGAGAAAGGGAGAGATTTGATCTAGGATCAATGTGTTAAGTATCCATCCGCATATCATTATTATTTTATTTCATACTCGCTTATTATGTATTTAGAATGCATGTTTAAGGGTGTATGATGATGAGACCTAACAAAGATAATTAAATTGGTAGCCAATTTGCACGCGAAAAACCCTCGTTTTATATTAAGCAAATATCCTTCCATTGAATGATTCTTGTTCAAGATCCGAAGTTGGCATTGGTTTGTTTTTGACCAAAGTCAAGACCTTTGTCAATCAAGGATGTACTTGAATCATGAGAGTTTGTTTGCATATCGGTGTCTTGTCCAAATCGTGATTTTTATTGACCAAACAGATCACTTTTTGTCCAATGACATTGATTACGAACTTTCCTCGTCAATGGGTCCCGCTTAACTGGAATCATTAGGTTTGTGTTTGGCCAAAGCCAAGGCCTAAATGATTCGGAGGATATGGTTAGGAAAATGTAATGGTACATTGACATTATACATATGTTTCGGACTTGGATGTCCACCTAACCGGATCTAGGAATTGGATAAGATCCAATTGATCTGAGATATCTACCTAATTAAATAGCATACAGCTTTTTATTGGCCAAAGTCAGGGTTGTGTGTTATTTAATAGGATCCTAGCCCACTAGGAAACAAGGTTTCCCGAGTACTCCACAGAGGGTTAGAGGCTTGACGAAAAATAGTGGGAGGCAAGTATTGAATTTGCAACATTCGTTCAATTACTCGCTAAACACGCTCATTTATATTTTACTCGTCATATTAATCAAAAGTATTAGTCGGACTAATATTTCATGTTGTTTTAAAATATATATAGCTGGACTATATACAAACTTATTCAATATATAGTTGATTTTATAATTAGATTATAGTAATCAATATAATTGAATTTAAAATGATAGTTGATTTTATAATTGGATTATAGTAATCAATATCAAAATTATAGTTGATTAAATAAATTGGATTATTGTAATCATTATAAATAGTACCTTATTAAATTGATTAAATAGTTGGACTATTGAAATCAAGAAAGAATTGAAAGGTTGAATATTCAAAATATATATCCTTGGATTAAATGTTTTAAATGATTTAATTTTCAATTGGGAATTAATAATAGGTTAATTTAATTTGATAAAATAACTTATTATGACTAAGCCCAAAATTAAGCAATAGTAGAGCATAAAGTCTTTGGAAGATTTATGTGATGATGACTTTAGTGCTTAATTAATATACTTATAATAAATCTATCTTTAGATTTAAAAGTATTAAAATTGCAATTAATAATTCTTGGATAATTAATTGACTATTCTAGTGGAGAAAAGTCAAAGTTTGCAATTGGGCATGTAGCACAAGGTGCACATCATTTCGATATTCCGAAACCCAAGGCTTGGCCAAGGTTTGTGAAATATTGAAAAGGATAATTGACATATCCCAAAGTGACTACCATTTGGATATGGAAGACACGAAGGAATTAAAGAAAGGGCGAGGCTCTAACTTTAAAATATTTGTCAAAGTTATGTTCACTACTAGTATTAAAATTGGATTTTAAATACTTAGTGTGGTACATAAATATATGTATTGACGTTCAGAATCCGCTGTGAGCTGGATACTGGCTTCAAGCCGAGATTTCTCTCTGCGAATTGGAAACGGGACGAATGTCGCTGTTTCGACCGTAGATACTTAAGTTTAGGAACTGCCCTTTGGGTATGTACTTAAATTAGGAAATGTTATAATGTAACTAGTTTTATCTAGAGACATTATCTCTATATCAGTGTTTAATCCATTACGGATAAAACCTTTATATTCTAGAACACTAAAGTGTTTCAATATATAAAGATGATACTGAGATAAATACATTGGATGTAAATAACAGAATTTATATTTTGAATATAAATAAAATCTCAAACATATAAAATGACAAATAAATAGCTCATATTGATTTGATCAATGGAGACTTATTTGTGGCATTGTTGTCTGGGACACAATTAAACAAGACTCGTATATCCACACTTTTATAGAGTGGGTACTAGGACTGATTTGACTATTCAAATAAGGTCTACGAATCTAGTTTATTAGGTTAAATACCTAAAATACTATTTACTTGGTAATAGTAAAAGGGCCACCGATCTGTTAGCCCTATTCATGGTGAAGTAAGTGGGCCCATATCTAGCTAGGCTATATGTTAACATGAATATTTCGTAACCTTAACGGATGTGACATCACGTAGTGGTTATGTGTTTCTTTTGAAGAACACAGATCGGAAACTTTAGAGTTTCGACACGAAGTAGACAAACAGATCGGCTATAGTATTTTTCCGCCACGGTAATACCGTAATGGAAAATACTTAAGCAGTAAGTTTCATACGTAAATGAAAGAGTACGGTATTCTTTCATGAGGACTCCTCCCGAGACACGTCAGTTAGACGGTGTGTCTGAACTATAACCGAATTTTGTTGGCATGTGATAAGGTTTATCACGAGTCGCTCTGAGCTACTCTTACCTTCTACAGGATATGTATTAACAGTGCAAAACTTATTTAGAATAAGGTTCCATATAAATCTGTTTGACAGATATCATATAGGATATGAACAGGGAAGAAACGAGGTTTCTCATTCCTGATAATTTGGGTATGCCAGGCATAGCGTTTGGATGATACCAAACTTAGGACCGAAATTGGATAAGTGCCAATATAAGTTATCCTAAGGGAAACCTTAAGTATTGTACTTATAAATCCCACTTGAGAACAATGTAATTGTTGCTCACCATGCGGTTTTCCTGAGAGGAATACCGATATGCAGTGCTCAGTGGGAGGATAGTGATACTCGATGAAAATCGGAGTAATACTGTTCAAGGCACGAAGTCCTTAATGGAACACAAATAGTTCATCTATGATGAATCTATACCATTAATCTTTAAATACACAAGAACTTCGTAGATTGGATAGAGTCAGAAAACAACCTAGGGTATGGGTTTCTGATCTAACCTCATAAAGATGTCAATCTTATGGAGGTGTACCATCTGACTACGTTATAAGGAAGTGATACGAGGTATCGACTCCCTGTTATGGCAAAGTGCCATGAGTCCGAAATGGATTCCATGTATAACAACTATGTTTGGATACTAGTTGTTGTACCACAAGGCGTTGTGCCTATGGTACATTAAACGTCTTCAAGGAAGACATACATGGAAGGCAACATACCAACGTGCAAAGCTAAGGTTTTGACGGAAAGGTATCGTTATCAACATTATGTTAATAACGGTTCAACCTTTTTACATGTTGCCATGGTAAATCCATTTTGAAGATGCTTATTGATAACTATATATTTCATTTATGAAATATGTTAGTTACAAATCAAAATCGCTTTCCTGAAAAGGAAACCTTTTGGAGGATGTTTACAACATCCTGACGATTTTGTATAACCGACAAACAAGGTTTGCGGGTTATTCGATCCATGTTTGGATTGATGCAAGCATAAGGTTCTAGAACTGTCGTTTTGAAATAATCATAATGGTTTATGATTTGACTCAAACGAAATAATTCTTGTGTATATAAGGAGGTTAGTGGGAGAGCGCACTGACAGTTAAATTCCCATAAAGCTATTGTTGAAAGCTTGGCTTTCAATAGAAATTCTCCGTAGAATTCTGGGGAGTAACAACCTTATTCAAGGAATAAAGATCTACTGGGATAGATTTGGAGTTGTTAACACTCTCTAGGAAATTGTACATTTAAAATGTACTTGTATTGGTGTCTCATACGCTTCAAGCATATGGAGTCACAATCAGGTCAATCCAAGTGATAGTCACTGGATTGAAGTTAAGAACATCTGTTAGTATCTAAGAGAACTAAAGATGCTATCTTAAACTATGGAGAAGGAGAACTTAAAGTGACTGGGATCACTGCTGCAAATTTCCAAACGATTAAATACTACGGTACTATAAAGTTTGAAGGACGGGACAGTGAGCTGGAAATCTTCCAAGCAAGATAACTGTTGCCGAATAAACAACAAATGCGGATTATTGCTGCAGCTGAGGCAGCAATAGAAGTCTTTTGGGTCGAAAATAAATCTAATTAGATTAGATATAGTTCTGTTAGCAGCTGAGCTAGGCGTCAGCACAGGCTAAGGAATTAAAGGTCTCATCGACGATCCAGATATATACTTCTGTATCATCTGATTCGTTCGGATCATACATCGTGGCGATGTGATGATCGTATAAATCGCGTCAAACGATAAACAAACAAATCCGCTGACGAAAATCTTTCCTCAGCAATTTGAGCGAACCGTACATAGTTCAGGTGTATGACACTTGAGTGACTCGCAATGTGCCAAGTGGGAGATTGTTGGACAAAATGACCCATAGCGTCACTATTTGCACAGATCATTGGTGTTGTTGTAGCAAATTAACTATGTAACAAGGAAATTGCACTCTCGTCATTTGTGATTAGATCACCTTAGATATATAAATGAAGAGAGGTCCCTATGATTAGTTCCTGGATTGAGATGATATGAGACAGTATCAGTCCACGAAGGATTAATCATTAAATATCCCTAGCCGTAGTATTATCGAGACTGGACATCGATAATGCGGAATAGGCTAGTATTGCACTTGTGCGCGTTGTGAGGGCACAACGGCATAGTTCTCATATATATAAGTATTGGATACTTGTGCAAGTGCGATAGGAGGTCGTGTTTCACCGATGGTACGGGAAACAGCTTCGCTCTGGATAGACCCTTCGGAATCCCATTGGTATTATGACTAGGTGTCTATGGGAGGCCGAAATCAAGGTAGGTGTGTATAGTCTTAACCTGAGACTTACATCGCTAATACTTACGACAATCGGTAAACTTTGGTTTTGGTGGTGGGGGATCTTAACTGGTTCTGTGTTCACCTCTTCTGGGTTTATCAGGAATCGTAGTGTATTGGATGTGATGTCAAGACGGAAGTGTCACTCCAGTCATAATGGAGATGATGTCACGCAGGATACGGTATTAGTGCTCTTTTAGTGATGCGCATCCAATCGTGATATTATGACCAGGTCATGAATATCCGATTATAGAGACTAGTTACCAGACATCCGATATGTGTTTCGGACGGGGCAGACACTTATCCAGCCCCAGCCCTAGCACGTGATTATCCGATACTGGGCCAATACGCACAATACAATTGTATACTACGCTTGATACAGATCTAGATATTCTTTGATGAATATGTCCGGAGAACTTGGGAAGACTTGGTGCTTTGCTAGGAGTCGACCTGTCTCGTAAATCGGTAGAACGTAGTACTTGGTACGTACGTGATTCGGATACTCCGACGACCGTATTTACTGCCAGATTATCCGGGGATCTCATGGGTCGCTTCCCGATAATCCACCGATGACGCACAACTCGCACTCTTGAATAATCTGGGATTATAAAGAGAGAGAGAGAAAATTAATCTAGGATTAATAACGGAGATATTTTATCCGGGATAAAATATCGTCTAAAGAGAGAGAACGATTAATTTGGAATTAATCGATGAATTAATATATTCGATATATTAAATGAAATTAGATTTCGACGTGGAATTAAAATTAGATTTTAATTCGGGCAAACGAGTTAATTTAGAATTAATTCGTTAGCGACGTAAATAATAATTTCGCCAGGCACAATTATTTATTTAAATTCAATTGAATTAACGTCGCGACGTAAGCTCGGTATTTCGGAAATATCGAACCCGAACGCGTGAGTGCACGTGGGCCCACTTTCATTTGGAAACGTGTGGGGCCCACATGACACATGTCATTCTAATGCTTTGCATGTAGATAGTGTACAATGCACTCAATGTTATTGCAGGGAAATTGAGTGTTTGACACTCTAAGCTATTGCATGTGTTGTGTCATAAATTTATTATTAATTTAATAAACATTATGGCATAAATATAAATTGATTTTTGGTAAATCATTCTAAAAAAAAAACAACACACATTTTTCTCTCAAATTCTCTCTTCTCTCTCACGCCCAAAATGGGCAAAACTCACTGGTTTGGAACCAGAAATGGCGTGAGCAAGGGAAGCCAAGAGTTGGGTTTTCATGGTGAAAACCGCAAGTGCTAGCACACTACGAGTCTTGCGAAGGTGGTAGGGAGGTTCCCCCATGAGACGGGATCCATCCGACGAAGATTGGAGCTCCGTTTCTTCACTCAATTTTCTGTTTTTGTAGGACAGTGGACTGTTGCTGTGATGAGATCAATGCAGTGCGTTTTTGGGCTTGAATCATCTCCAAATCGACTCAACCGATCAATGTGAGTATTCCGCTACCTCCGTTGATGTGTTCACACATAATTTCATGTCTTGTTTGATCTTGGGACCTTATAAAAAAACCAACACTTTCCTTATAGACAAGATTCACAGACTGGTAAAGTTCCAAGATTTAACTGGTTTAAAGCTTCGTTCTTTATAAACCTATCTATCTGGTTAAGGCTAATATTACCAAGTCTAAGATGCCACATATATGTGTCATTATGAGAAATCTTTTCCTTTTTTTTTTAGGTTTTTCAACCTTAAACTTTTCAGTGTTGAGCAATGAATTATGTGTTAACGACCTTAACATATATAAATTATTTTCTGAGTTTCTTGTGCATATAGTTAAAACATTTATAGCAATAGTAACTAAATTATTATTAAATGAAATAGAAAAACCATCATCCAAAAATTTAGAGATAGAAATCAAATTCCTGGGAAAACCATGAATAAACACCACATTGTTCAAATATAAATAACTATTATTTGAAAAATTTAAACTTGAAACTCCCACTACTCTTGTTGAAACAGTATCTCATGTCCCGACCCTCATGGTGTAGTCACCTTCAGCAAGGTCCCTCTATGAGTCAAGTAGCCGTAAAGAAGAACAAACATGATTAGTGGCTGAAGATTCAACAATCCATGCAGATTTATCATCCTTCACTAATAAAGACTCAATTACAAGTAAATCATATTTACCTGTGGCCTTTTTCTCCTTCAGCTCTGCAAGTTATTTAGGGCAGTTCCTTTTCCAATGCCCATCCTTGTTACAATGGAAACACTTTTCTTTGGGCTTGGCATCCTTGAAGCTTCTCTTGTTCTTCTTCATGGGCTTTACCTTAGCCTTTCTAATGCATTTCTTCTTTTTTTTTTGAATATTTGGAAGATTCGGCAACATTTTCCTCTCCACTGAGCTTACGAGGATCCATGAGCATGGACTCGTAATGGGTGAGCTCATTAAGAAGCTAAGTCAAAGTAAAAGTCAACTTGTTCATAATATAGTTGCTTTTAAACTGCAAGAAACTCTTCGGAAGAGTTTCCATGATCATGGTCACCTGGCTACGCTCATCAATACAAGCTCTATACGTTTCGACCGTGTTGAGATACGTCATCATCCTTAAGACATGCTCTCAAAAAGTTGTCCCCTCTTTAATCCTTACGGTCATCACTGACACCATAGCCTTATCACGTTGCCGCTATGACAGCTACCCGAACATGTCCTACAATGACTCCATCATCAAATATGTTGTAGCTATTGGCTCATGCTTTACCGCAAGAAACTCGGACATCCCTGTTAGCAAGTAGCAGCGAGATTTCTCATTGGCCGCGATCCATTTTTGGTAGGCATCGTGCACAGCTTAGCCATAATTTTTGGCTGGTTCGGGAGGAATTTTCTCCGTCAGGACAAACTTATGGTCTTCACATTCCAATATGACATTCATGTTACTTTTCCATTTTACATAGTTTTCTCCCGTTAGTTTTTCATTTGAGAGAATTGAAATTATTGGAGAAACCATGCCTAAAAATAAAATAAGCATGCATTTTAATATTAATTCATCTCATATTAAAATCATTCAAAACATTTAGGCATAAAATTAGACATGATGCATGTACCATGTATAATAAATTAGAACATAAAAAATTACTATGCCACTGAAATTTATCATCTCACAAATAAATGTCGTCGTATGGTAGGTCAAGTTTTTATATAATAGATCAAGAAAATCTCAATTGATTTGTATATACGGAAATAACACTTTTCCTATATTAACCAACCACCGTTTGATTTGATCAAGGAATTTACATTAACATTTAATCATTCTTTTGTGAGTGTAACCCGTTGTTTCGGAACGCTTGGAGTGAATTGTCGTCGTAAGGTAGGTTAGTTCATCAGATACATCTAAAATTCATATCCTCTCGGAATCCAAACTTGATATTGACCCAAAAAGGATAATATTTGTAGGGGAAAAAATAAAGATGTCTCGATGAGCCTTTTGAATGTGAAATTTTCAGACTAACAACGGAGATCGCAATATATATTATCGTATATCCTTCTCCCACTCACTATTTTAAAATATAAAGTTTCTACTTAAAATATCTAATATTTTAATTCACTAGTGTCTATAAGTTTCTGCTCGGCTAAAACATATCTCAACTTTACACTAGTGCAATATTAGTGATATATTGAAAAATGTGGTTTATACCCACTTATTCATGCATTCTTAGTTTACTGTTTTGTTGGATTTCGTATCACTTAATGTATTTTGTTGTTCTTTTATGTTTTATTTGTAGGAAGCATTGATACATGGATCTTTGGGCATTTGTACGTGTTTTGGGACCTTATGGACGCATCAGAAGCAAGCGGGAAGAGCAGAAACGCAGAACATAAAATTTAGAAATACTGACACGCTTCGCGGCGCGCCCTTTCGAAAAATCTACCTTACAAATTCTAGCAGCTTTGGCACCGCGGCGCCACTTGCCAGTGTCGCAGCGCCCCACAAAGCCCAGAGATACCAAATTTTAGGGTTTTACATGCATACAGACTCTAAGACTTTATTATAAATACACAAGCTAGTCCAAAACCCTAAAAGAGTGAGGCTAATACACAACACAAAGACACAAAACACATATTTTAGAGAGATCCAAAGAGGAGGATTGAAGAGCGACAAGAGGAGACGAAGGCGGTGATAGCCTAAGAGGAAGAGATTCAATTCGGGTTTAATCATCTAGTTTCTTTCTTATAACTCTAATGATTTCCATTAGATTCATGACATGTTCTTATTGTTTTTATCTTTAGTCATGAACTAACTCCTTAATTCTGGAGAATGATGTAACTGATGCTTGAACCTTTGTATTGTTTGTCAATATTGTTATGAAGTTATATTTTCAGTTTATTTATATTCACTTGAGTTTAATGCTTTTTTTTTGCTGGCCATAAATTAAGATGATGCATGTTTAGAATCTATCGCTCGGGAGAAAGGGATTTTGAATAGGATATAGAGAATATAACCTAGGAATTTTATAGAGTTTGGGACAATCTATAGTTCTTTTATAGTCGTTACCATAAAATCATAAGGCGTAATAAGTCATTGATTACTAGATTTTTATAGGGATATCGAAATCTGTAGTTGATAAAATTTTCACTGTTGTAGACACTGCATTTTTGCATAAAGCCCAATGATGAGCCTCGTATGGAGGCACTACCCGATAAGTTACGGAAGTCGCGGGAAACGAACGTCGGAAGGAAAAAATTTAAAAATAAAAACATCAATAAATTTAACTTTTTTAATTGGCCTCGGGTTCGCCCGATTAATCTCTATTTTAAAATATTAAGCCTCGGCCCAAAACCCCCTCACCCATCCAAAGCCCATTTCGCCCAAAGCCCAATTCAAAAATAATTAAAACATTTAAAACACATGTCACAAATTAAATTAAATCCAATTAAATTAAATCAAATCCAATTAAATTCAAAATAAATCCCCTTCCTAATTAAATCAAATGCCCTCCCAAATTAAAAATATTCCCCACCAAAATTACACAAATTTATTTCCCTTTTAAATTAATTAAACACACACATAATTTGCATGATTTCATTCCTTAACTAAAAACCCTAGCATGCACCACTAAAAAAATAACACGCAAATAGCCTGAGCCACAAACTGAATAAACAAACAATAATCCTAAGCATGAGCCGAAAACTGAATAAAGACAATAAGCCAAAATCAGTAAACGAGCCCTAATCCTTCATTGGCTCTCACTCACGGCAAAACACAAAAAAATATAAACCCTATCACTTCTCTCTCGCCTAACTCACTTTCATCTCTCTACAAATACAAAATAAAACCCTAGCTCATTTCTCTCTCTTCTTTGTCTCTCATTCACGACCCCTCTCTATAAACAAAAACAGAAAACCCTAAACTCTGATCTTTCATCATTCACACGGCACTTCACAAATATCGCCTTCCTCCTTCTTGGTCTCCCCATAACGTGAACAAAGACCCTAGACACACACAAACAATCACACGGCACACACTGCAGCAACACCCACTAAAGCAGCAGCTCCACCCACTCACACACCTCACATCATTCACACGGCACTTCACAAATATCCCTCTCTCATCACACTCACACACAGCCGTAAATGAGACCCTAGACACAAAACACACGGTAACTCATCAACAAAGCTCCACAGGCCGTGAACCACCATCACAAATAAGCCCTAACCCTAAAGCTTCACAGCCTCTCACGCAGATCACTCCCTCTAGCCACAAACAACCCATACACGGCACCCATATGGATCCACGAATAGCTCCCTAAAGCTCCTCAACAACCGACTAAAGCTTAGGCCACATACTCAACCGACCATACCACGCAGCCCTTCCCCAAAACCGACAAACAACAAACCTTCAACGCACTAAAAAACAACCCCCATATCGAGAGACAACAAAGCCACAAATCACCCCCACATCACCGTGAAACACAACCAAAACGACCCTGAATACCAGCCAAAATGGTGACCGAAACACACCCCAAAACTGCCCCCACATCACCATGAAACACAACTAAAACGACCCTAGATACCGTTCCAAAATAGTGACTGAAACACACCCCAAAATAGCACCCCTGTAGCACCGAAAATAGCCTTCAAACAGCTCCCTGTATTCCTGAAAATAGCCCCAAAAACGTCCCTCAAGCAGTGAGTAAAACAGTCCCAAGGCAACCAAAAACAGTGAGCAAAACGGTAGAAAACAGTGAAGAAAACAGCATAAATGATGGTCCAAAACAGTAGCAAACTAGAAAAATAACGGAGCATTAACCCTTCCGGCGACGATGTAACGCACTTCCAAAAAGCAACTTAAAAGCTAAGACCTAAGGGAACCCTTTGTTATTTACTTATCTTTTCGGTTATTTATTATTATCCCTTCACATGCATAATTATATTTCACGTCCATTTTCATTTACATTGGGTTAATGATTGCGTGATATCTCTTGCGGTATATCGGATGGAAACCCATACGTAAATTCTATAGCCGAATTTGAATGGACGGTAGTGCGGTCTGTACTTAGGATACAACTCCACATACCGCTTGAGAGACTTTCAAGCACATGTTTCATTTTGTGATTTAAATCTATGTTTATTGTTTCGTTATTTATTTTTTATGCATTGTTTCTTTATTTATGTATTGTTAATCTAATGCGCATGGGCTAATTAGGGTGGATTAAAGGTCCTCTATTCAAGGGAAATGCCTAAAGGCTACCTTTACCACGATGTTTTGCCGCGCTGGACGAAGTGCACTCGATTCAATGTGAAATGTGTTCAATCGGGCATACAAGGTCCTATATTATTTATTTTCTTATTCATGCATTGATAATTTAGTGTACATGGGCTAACTAGGGTGGATTAAAGGTCCTATATTCGAGGGAAATGCCTAAAGGCTACCTTTACCACGATGTTTTGCCGCCCCGGATGATGTACACTCGATTAAATGGTAAATGTGTTCAATCGGGCATACAAGGTCCCATATTATTTATTTGTTTATTCATGCATTGATAATTCAGTGCGCATGCGCTAACTAGGGTGGATTAAAGGTCCTCTATTCGAGGGAAATGCCTAAAGGCTACCTTTACCATGATATTTTGCCACGCCGGACGAAGTACACTCGATTGAATGAGAAATGTGTTCAATCGGACATAGAAGGTCCCATATTATTTATTTGTTTTTTCATGCATTGATAATTTAGTGCGCATGGGTTAATTATATTGGATTAAAGGTCCTATATTAGAGGGAAATGCCTAAAAGTTACCTTTACCACAGTTTGCCGCGCCTTTTTTATGTTGATCTTGTCATTTACCTTTTTTGGTTGTTATGCTTTCATTCTTCACTTTGCATTCATGTTGTATTAATGCTTGAGTGTTGCCTCTTGTGGTATATCGGATGGAAACCCAGACATAAATTTCGAAGATGAATCCGAATGGACGGTAGTGCGGTCTGTACTTGGGATACAACTTCACGCATGTGTCATTTCAGATACCACTTTGGTAATCTCGTTCGAACCCATTTCCGAACGCTACACGAACGTATGTATTCTGCACCATTCCGTTCGAACGCATTTCCGAACGCTACTCGAACGCGTATGCATTCTATTTTATCATGCATGTGGTCTTGTCCCGTTCGAATGCGTTTCCGAACGCTATAAGAACGCGAACATTCTATTCACCATTCGAATGTGTTTTCAAATGCTACACGAACACACATATAGCGAACAAATTTCTTTTCATCACATTTCATGCACGTTTGCTTCTTTGGTCATTTCATTTGCATTATGTACCTAATTATCCACTTTTATTATTAATGCTTTTGCAGTTGTCATTAATTACACTATTGCATTTTATTGTTCAATATGTTTATGAATTATGCGTTTTGCCTTTATTTCTTATTTACGATTATGGGTGTGCAAACTTGTGTGTTGCTTAAATTATCTTGTATGTGTTGTATGAGATTTGGTTATACTATTGCATTAATCTTTTCATTACAATTGGCATAAGTAAAGGACCATTCCGAACCCAACGTTTTGAGGTCTTCCCTTGCGAGGGGTGAGTGCGGCCTTAAATCATTTCCCAGTTGACACTAGGTGGTGACTCCATTTTATTTATCCGGTTTACTCCCCCACGGGCTACTCCGTACTCCCGACCGGGCCGCGAGCCCGGGACATCGTCACCGATTTCTGTGTCCTACAGTCTGGTGACTCCACTGGGGATAGAGAATCGCCCCCAAAATAATGTCTTGTAATGTTTGTGATTTGTGCTTTAGTTAACCTTGTCTAGAGTTGATTTAACCTAATGTAATATTGGAGTTAGATAATGATTTGGTGTATTTCTTCACTCACTACCTTTTTATAGCTAAAAGGAAAAGCTGTGAAGACATCTAGATAATCATCTAAAGTGAGGGACTAATTTGGACGATCTGTTGTTTATTCATGTCACCAAGACGATAAGAGCCTAAGAGGCCAGGGTATTTAAGAGAGTTCGCTCCACCCTCCCTCTAGGGAATTTTCAATAGAGAAATCCATTTGACAGTTATTCATGTATCATGAAGTCATTTTCGCTTGAAGCGGTGGATCGTTATATGGTACCATCACTTGTTGGAACGTACCTTAAGGTATAAAAAAAGTGCGCTCACTTGGTTGCTCGAACCCTTTTTTGGGTTTTTATTAGGTCCCAAGGATCAATTCAAGCTATGAAACATATGTGCGAATACTCAAAGAAGTTGTAGAATACTTACAATGATCGGTTGAACGATGCGATGAACACAAAAACTTCAAGCTCTCCTCCAAGGTGCTCTCGGCAGTGGGCAGTTTTGCTCCTCTGATAAATCCATCTTGACATCACACCCAATTGTTAGACATTATGACCCATAGCGTCACTGTTTTGTAATGATATTGTATTATTGTACGAAATTAACTATGTGATAATGAAATTGGCTTTTTCCGTTTTGTAAAATATTTACTTTAATATATTAATGGCAAAAGTCCATATGATTAGTTCCGTATTGAGATGATATGAGACAGTATCAATATAAAAGGTTTAATCATTAAATATCCCTAGTCGGAGTATTATCGAGATCGGACATCGATAATGCGGAATAGACTAGTATTGCACTTGTGCGCGTTGTGATGGCACAACGACATAGTTCTCATATATTTAAGTATTGGATACTTATGCAAGTGCGATAGGAGGTTGTGTTTTACCGATGGTACGGAAAACAGCTTCGCTCTGGATAGACCCCGCAGAATCCCATTGGTAGTATGTCTGCGTGTCTATGGAGGCCGCATCAGGGTAGGTGTATATGGTCTTAACCTGAGACTTGCATCGCTAGTACTTGCGACAATCAGTAAACTTTGGTTTTGGTGGTTCGGGGCTTTAACCGGTTCTGTGTACACCTCTTCTGGGTTTATCGAGAATCGTAGTGTACTAGATGTGATGTCAAGATGGAAGTATCACTTCAGACATATGGAGATGATGATCACGCTGGATACAGAACTAGTACTCTATAAAAGGTTGCAACCGTCGGGACAATGTGACCAGGTCAGGATTGTCTGATTTAAAGAGACTAGTTGTTTGATGTCCGATATATGTTTCGTACGGGGCAGACACATTTCCAGCCCCAGGCCTAACATGTGATCGTCCGATACTGGATCGATGTACGCGATACTACGGTATACTACGCTTGATAAAGATCTAATATTCCAATAAGAATATTTCTGGAGAATTGGGTAGGCATGGTGCTTTGCTAGAAGCCAACCTTGTCTTGTAAATCGGTAAAAACGTAGTACGAGGTACGTACGTGTTCGGATTATCCGACGACCGTATTTACTGCCAACATATCCGGAGATCTCTTGGGTCGCTTCCTGAAGATTCACCTATGATGTTTGATTCGGACTTTATTAATCTTGGATTAATTGCGGAGAAACTTTATCTTGGATAAAATGCCTAATTAGGAGAGAGAACGATTAATTTGGAATTAATCGATAAAATAATATATATTCGATATATTAAACGAAATTAGATTTCGACGCGGAATTAAAATCGGATTTTAATTCGGGCAAACGAATTAATTTAGAATTAATTCGTTAGCGATGTGAATAGTAATTTCGCTAGGCATAATTATTAATTTACGTCGCGACGGAAATTCGTTAATTCGGAATTAGCGGAACCGAGCCCGAAAGTGTTTGCGGACACATTCATATTTTGAAACGAGTGGGACCCGCAAATCACATCGCGAAGTCTCATCACTTGACACGACTAGTTGATGGATGTAACAAGTCACCTTTATTGAGTGACACATTGTCATTATTCACGATGTTGTAAGTGGGTGAGGCCATTTAATGGCTTTTTGGAGGGAAAACTTTTCACCTTTTTGGAAGCGTATTTACCAAATATTTTGGTAATTATTATCACACTTCTCACGGTTTTTGGAAAACAAGAAAGAGAAAAGTAAAGCATACAAAAGCCTTCTCTCCCTCTTCTTCTTGCTCACGCCGTGAGCTTCATTTGGCAAGAAAAATTGTTTTTTCATTCTCTGCATTTGCTAGCACAATGAAGGATCAAAGGAGGTGATAGGGAAACAACCTTGGAGCTTGGAATACTAAAAGGCTTGAAGCTTCTCTCCCTTTTGTTCTTGGCCGAAAGTTTCCTCCTTGAAGGCTCAAGGATTTTCTTCATCATTTTTCATCACAAGCTTTGTAAGTATGATTCCGCCATGCTTCAAGCTTTGCATGTATAAATCGTGTGTTTCATTGGCTTATACTTTCTTTGGGACTAATAATAGAAACTACAATGGTATCATGGAGCCATGTTTAAGCATGAAATACATTAGGGTTAATTTGGGTAAAATTGATTGAAGCATGTTCTTTTGAAATTTGATGATTAAGTATGCTTATATGTATGTAATATGATGTTATACATGATCAATTTTGAGAAAAATGCATTGGATGATTTTTCCCCAAAATTGTTGCTTTGGCCGAATATGGAGGTTTGGGTAAAATTGATTGAAGCATGTTCTTGTGAAATTTGATGATTAAGTATGCTTATATGTATGTAATATGATGTTATACATGATCAATTTTGAGAAAAATGCATTGGATGATTTTTCCCCAAAATTGTTGCTTTGGCCTAATGTGGAAGTCCTTGAACTGGATTGGAATTTTTTTGTGTACAAGTTCATTAGATGACTTAAAACATATACGGGATGTAGATTAGTGATTCAATCGGATTGAAAAACAAATCGAACCAAAAAATCCCTCTTGGCCGAATGCAATATGACATGTTAAAGGACTTGATTTTTTGTTCAAATAAATGTTGGACATGTGTTTTGAACAAGTGATGATTAATAAATTAAATTGGTGTTTTGGAAATATTTGGTTTAATGAATTAATCATGGATTTACACTTTAATTAATTGAATTTTAAAATTTGGAATATTAAAATTTAATTAATGGGCTTAAATGTTTAATTGGGCCTTATGGGCTTGAAATTGATTTTATGGCATTTAAGGGTGATTCCTTATTTGGGCTTGGTAATTGGGTTTGACCCACATTGACCAAAGCCCAAGCCTTAATAAATCAATTGAAAGCCCATCGGACTTTAATTAAACAAACATTGGATGTTAGTTGGGCTTGGAGACCCAATTAGATTAGATTTAGAATCTAAGTCTTTAAAAGCACATTAAAAGTGTAAACATTTAATTTGGAATTAAATAAATTGAATTAGTATTGAATACGACTTAAATTGGATTTAACGAGTAGTTCGATATAATTCGTGAATTCGTACCTTATGTACTTATTCTCAAACGAGTTGGACTCGCGCAAAATCAAACCGTTGTTTGAACATTGGATGATCACTTAAACAAAGACTAATTAATTGGATTAGATTGGTTGTAAAGCATGTCTTGATTGAATATATATGTATGTGATGAATGAATAGTGTATATCGGATGGATATTAGAAGGGAAAGGGTAATTTTAGAAATTATTGTAAATTTAGAATTTATAATTGGACCTGCGTGTCCAGCCTTATCTCTTTTATCTCTTTGTATTCTCTTCTCACCTAATCCCCTCAATGTAAATGAGGTTTCTCTTGTTGTATTATGTAATTGGGTAGAAGTAGAATAGTGCTAGCGGGGAGAGGAAATGGAGTGATTTGTTCTAGGAACAAGTTGTTTTATATATCCATCCGTATATCACTATTAATTTACTTTACGCGCTTTATATGATGTTTTAGAAGCATGCTTAAGGGTGTATGATGATGAGACCTAACAAGATAATAAATTGGTTGCCAATTAACGCAAAAATCCCTCAATCTATATTAAGCGATTATCCTTCCGTTGAATGATTCTTGTTCAAGATCCAAAATTGGCATTGGTTTGTTGGCCAAAGTCAAGACCTTTGTCAATTGAGGATGTACTTGAATCATGAGAGTTTTGTTCCACATCAGTGTCTTGTCCAAGTTGTGATTTGTTGGCCAAAGTCAAGATCACTTCTTGTCCAACGACATTGATTACGAAACTTTCCTTGTCAATGGGTCCCGCTTAACTGGAATCATTAGGTTTGTTGTGCCAAAGCCAAGGCCTAGATGATTCGGAGGATATGGTTAGGAAAATGTATTAGATACATTGGCATAAGTAATGTACATATGTTTTGGACTTGGATGTCCACCTAACCGGATCTAGGAAGTGGATGGGATCCAATTGATCTTTGAGATCTACCTAGTTAAATAGCATACAATTTTTTGGCCAAAGTCAAGGTTGTGTGTTATTTACGGGATCTTAGCCCACTAGGAAATAGGATTTCCCGAGTTCTCAACAGAGGTTTAGACTTGATGAAAATAGTGGGAGGCTAGTATTGAATTTGCAATTTCGTTCAATACTTAGCCTTACGCGTCTTTCAAAATTATTTCGTCTATTTATTAAAATTAGTTGGACTAATACATTGTTATTTTTTTCTTGTAACAGTTTGACTGTACCCATTTTATCGTTAACTAGATAGTTGGACTATCGTAGTTGAGATGGCAAGCAAAGGAAATGTCCGGAGACATCATCATGGGTGACAATGTCTTTAAGGGCACAAACTTCGCTGATTGGGAAATGAACCTAAGGATAGTCCTTGGGGCTGAGAGGATGCTGTACACTATATAGATACCTCTCCCGCCTAAGCCCACTGACCCACTTGAGCTGGAGTTATGGAAAACTCACAGCGATGATGTGACACAGCTCAGGCTATTATGTTAGCTTCGATGACTCAGCACTTTCGTCGCCAGAATAGGGACTTGGATCCTTATAACATGATGGCTAGACTGCGAGATCTCCACCGCACCAACAAGCGGATGGAGAGGTACGAGTTGGTGAAGAAACTCTTCCGCCCCCGAATGACTGAAGGCGCATCAGTTGAGGCCCACAGGGCTCAAATGATCGCCGATATTGATGAGTTGGCCAATATGGGAATAGTCTTGGAGGCTGAGCTGACCGTAGATTTGATCTTACAGTCACTTCCTGATTCTTGGAAACAAATCATAATCAACTACAAGTTGATGGATACGGATGACTCTCTTGGAGAGTTGTTATCCATCTTGAAGGAGTCTGAAAAAGAACTCCATAAAGGGGGCAAGCGCGAGGCGCACTATACATCGACCTCTCAGGGGCCAAGGGCTGGGCCCAAAGTAACTGGAGGGGTGAGGAAGAGAAACATAGAATAAGGGTAAAGGCAAGTTGACAAAAGCTTCTGGGAAGCCAAGGAACAAATCTCAAGATGTCTGCCTCAACTGCGGCAAGAAGGGTCACTAGAAACGTGACTGCCGAATGGGCAAGGGACACAGGGAGGATATCAAGGCAGGCAAGGCACTAGCCTCTGGTATGTTTGTTATTGAGATAAATATGACTACTTCTAGTTTTAAAAATTGGATTTTGATTCTGGTTGTGCTGCTCATATGTGTACTGATTTGCAGGATCTGCAGAATAGCAGGATGCTGGCTTCAGGGGAGGTTGATCTACGAGTCGGAAACGGAACTCCGGTTGCTGTTTTGGCTGTAGGGACTTTTGTTTTGGAATTTCCATCAAGGCATTTACTTAAACTTTTGAACTGTTATTATATACCTAGTTTGACTAGGAATATCATATCTGTATCTTTGTTAACCCAGCATGGGTACACTTTTGTATTTAGAAACACTGGGTGTTATTTATATAAAGATGATGCAGAAATTTGCACTGCCGTTGCAATAATGGCCTTTATATTTTGAATATAAATGAATCTCCTAAACATAAAATAACAAACAAAAGGCTCAAAAAAGGAGTAATCTAAAAGATGAAGCTTACATGTGGCATTGTCGTCTAGGACACATCAACAAGACTCGCATATCCACACTTTCGAAGAGTGGGTACTTGGACGGATTTGATCCTAATTCATATGATGTCTGCGAATCTTGTCTTTTAGGCAAAATGCCTAAATCACCTTTTAGTGGTAAAGGTGAACGTGCCACAGAACTGTTAGCCCTCGTTCATAGCGACGTATGTGGGCCCATGTCTAGCCAGGCTAGAGGTGGATATCATTACTTCGTAACCTTTACGGATGATGCATCTCTTTATGGTTATGTGTATCTAATGAGACACAAGTCGGAAACTTTTGAGAAATTCAAAGAGTTTCGACACGAAGTAGAAAAACAAACAGGCAAGAGTATTAGGACATTACGGTCGGACCGTGGTGGCGAGTACTTAAGTTATGAGTTTCATGATTACTTGAAAGAATATGGTATTCTTTCACAGTGGACTCCTCCTGGAACACCGCAATTAAACGGTGTGTCTGAACGGAGAAACCGTACCTTGTTAGACATGGTAAGGTCGATGATGAGTCGCACTGAGCTACCAATATCCTTCTGGGGATATGCATTAAACAGTGCAATACTTATTTTGAATAAGGTTCCGTCAAAGTCTGTTGAACAGACTCCATATGAGATATGGACAGGGAGGAAGCCAGGTTTCTCTTTCCTGAAGATTTGGGGATGCTGGGCATATGTTAAACGTTTGGAAGGTACCAAACTAGAACCCAAATCAAATAAATGCCTTTTCGTGGGATATCCTAGGGAAACCAAAGGATATTACTTCTATCACCCACAAGAGAACAAAGTATTTGTTGCTCTACATGCATTTTTCCTTGAGAAGGAATTCCTAGATGCAGTGGTAAGTGGAGCTCGATGAAAATCGTAGTGATACTGTTCCTGGCAATGAATCAACGACGGAACATAAACAGACCATCCGGGATGAGTCTGTACCACAATCTTCATATACACAAGGACCGCGTAGGTCGGAGAGAGTCAGGACAGTACCTGAGAGGTATGGGTTCCTGATCTCGCCTCATGTAGATATTAATCTTATTGAGGATAATGAACCGGCTACGTATGAGGAAGCAATACAGAATATTGATTCCGCTTTATGGCAAGAAGCCATGAAGTCCGAGATGGATTCCATGTACGCCAACCAAGTTTGGACACTGGTTGATGCACCAGAAGGCGTAAAGCCTATTGGATGCAGATGGATCTTCAAGAAGAAGACCGACATGGATGGCAACGGTTAGACATTATGACCCATAGCGTCACTATTTTGTAAATGATATTGTATTATTGTACAAAATTAACTATGTGATCATGAAATTGCCTTTTGCCGTTTTGTAAATTATTTACTTTGATATATTGATGGCAAAAGTCCGTATGATTAGTTCCGTATTGAGATGATATGAGACAGTATCAATATAAAAGGTTTAATTATTAAATATCCCTAGTCGGAGTATTATCGAGATCGGACATCGATAATGCGGAATAGACTAGTATTGCACTTGTGCGCGTTGTGATGGCACAACGGCATAGTTCTTATATATTTAAGTATTGGATACTTATGCAAGTGCGATAGGAGGTTGTGTTTTACCGATGGTACGGAAAACAGCTTCGCTCTGGATAGACCCCGCGGAATCCCATTGGTAGTATGTCTGCGTGTCTATGGGAGGCCGCATCAGGGTAGGTGTATATGGTTTTAACCTGAGACTTGCATCGCTAGTACTTGCGACAATCGGTAAACTTTGGTTGTGGTGGTTTGGGGCTTTAACCGGTTCTGTGTACGCCTCTTCTGGGTTTATCAAGAATCGTAGTGTACTGGATGTGATGTCAAGATGGAAGTATCACTTCAGACATATGAAGATGATGATCACACAGGATACAGAACTAGTACACTATAAAAGGTTGCAACCGTCAGGACAATATGACCAGGTCAGGATTGTCCGATTTAAAGAGACTAGTTGTTTGATATCCGATATATGTTTCGTACGGGGCAGATAAATTTTTCTCAAAATTGATCATGTATTATATCAAATATCATACACTCCCTCTTCCTCTCCCTGACTCACGCCGTGAGCTTCAAACCAAAGGCAGAAAAATTGTTTTTCATTCTCCATTTTTGCTAGCACAAGCAAGGATCAAAATAGGTGATAGGGAAACAACCTTGGAGCTTGGAACACTTGAAGATTCGCAGCTTCTCTCCATCTTCTTGCTTGGCCGAAACTTCCACCTTGAAGACTCAAGGATTGTCTTCACCATTTTCGTCACAAAGCTTAGTAAGTATGATTTCGCCATGTTTCTAGCTTTGCATGTATGTTATTTGTATTTCTATGGCTTAATCTTTCTTTGGGACTAATTATAGAACCAACAGCAACGTGCAAACGTACAAAGCTAGGCTTGTAGTAAAGGGGTATCGTCAACAATATGGTATTGATTATGACGAAACTTTCTCACCCGTTGCCATGATTAAATCCATTCGGATAATGCTTGCAATAGCTGCATATTTCGATTACGAGATATGGCAGATGGACGTTAAAACCGCTTTCCTTAACGGAAACCTTTTGGAGGATGTTTATATGCAACAGCCTGACGGTTTTATCGTGCCTAGACTTGCAAACAAGGTTTGTAAGTTAAATCGATCCATTTATGGATTGAAGCAAGCATCACGGTCATGGAATCAGCATTTTGATGAGATCATAAAAGAATATGATTTCGTGCAAAACGCTGATGACCCTTGTGTATACAAGAAGGTTAGTGGGAGAGCACTAACTTTTATTGTCCTTTATGTCGACGACGTATTGCTTATAGGCAATGACATTCCCATGCTAACGTCGGTAAAAGCTTGGCTTTCATTAAAATTCTCCATGAAAGATCTGGGAGAAGCAGCCTTTATTCTGGGAATAAAGATCTACCGAGATAGATCTAGAAAGCTGCTTGGACTCTCCCAGAGTACATATATTGACAAAGTGTTGAAGCGATTCAACATGGATCAATCCAAGAGGGGATTGATGCCAATGTCACGTGGTATCCTTCTGTCTAAAGAAATGTGTCCTAAGACTAAAGAAGAGAGAGATAACATGAGTCGGATACCGTTCGCCTCTGCAGTCGGATCGATCATGTATGCCATGATATGTACGCGACCTGATGTGTCATATGCTTTGAGCATGTGCAGTCGCTATCAAGCCGATCCAGGTGAAGGTCACTGGATGGCAGTTAAGAATATCCTTAAGTATCTTAGACGAACTAAGGATGCTTTCTTAATTTATGGAGGTGGAGAACTTGAGGTATCTGGGTACACCGATGCAAGTTTCCAAACCGACAAGGACGACTTCAAGTCGCAATCAGGGTACATTTTTTGTTTGAATAACAGAGCAGTGAGCTGGAAATCTTCCAAGCAAGATACTGTTGCCGATTCAACAACAGAAGCGGAGTATATCGCTGCGTCGGAAGCAGCAAAGGAGGCAGTTTGGATACGAAAATTCCTAATCGGATTAGGAGTAGTTCCGTTAGCAGCTGAGCCCGTGCCATTGTATTGTGACAATAACGGGGCTATAGCACAAGCTAAGGAACCAAGGTCTCATCAACGATCCAAGCATGTTCTTCGGCGTGACCATCTGATTCGTGAGATTATACATCGTGGCGATGTAAAAGTCGAGAAGGTCGCATCGGATGACAACATTGCAGATCCGCTGACGAAGGCTGTTCTTCAGCATGTGATTGAACGACATATACATAGTTCGGGTATTAGATGCTTGAGTGACTGGCTATAGGCCAAGTGGGAGATTGTTAGACATTATGACCCATAGCGTCACTGTTTTGTAAATGATATTGTATTATTGTACGAAATTAACTATGTGATAATGAAATTGCCTTTTGCCGTTTTGTAAAATATTTACTTTAATATATTAATGGCAAAAGTCCATATGATTAGTTCCGTATTGAGATGATATGAGACAGTATCAATATAAAAGGTTTAATCATTAAATATCCCTAGTCGGAGTATTATCGAGATCGGATATCGATAATGCGGAATAGACTAGTATTGCACTTGTGCGCGTTGTGATGGCACAACGGCATAGTTCTTATATATTTAAGTATTGGATACTTATGCAAGTGCGATAGGAGGTTGTTTTTTACCAATGGTACGGAAAACAGCTTCGCTCTGGATAGACCCCGCGGAATCCCATTGGTAGCACGTCTGCGTGTCTATGGGAGGCCGCATCAGGGTAGGTGTATATGGTCTTAACCTGAGACTTGCATCGCTAGTACTTGCGACAATCGGTAAACTTTGGTTTTGGTGGTTCGGGGCTTTAACCGGTTCTGTGTACACCTCTTCTAGGTTTATCGAGAATCGTAGTGTACTGGATGTGATGTCAAGATGGAAGTATCACTTCAGACATATGGAGATGATGATCACGCATGATACAGAACTAGTACTCTATAAAAGGTTGCAACCGTCGTGATAGTGTGACCAGGTCAGGATTGTCCGATTTAAAGAGACTAGTTGTTTGATGTCCGATATATGTTTCGTACGGGGCAGACACATTTCCAGCCCCAGGCCTAACATGTGATCGTCCGATACTGGATCGATGTACGCGATACTACGGTATACTACGCTTGATAAAGATATAATATTCCAATAAGAATATTTCTGGAGAATTGGGTAGGTATGGCGCTTTGCTAGAAGCCAACCTTGTCTTGTAAATCGGTAAAAACGTAGTACGAGGTACGTACGTGTTCGGATTATCCGACGATCGTATTTACTGCCAACATATCCGGAGATCTCTTGGGTCACTTCCTGAAGATTCACCTATGATGTTTGATTCGGACTTTATTAATCTTGGATTAATTGCGGAGAAACTTTATCTTGGATAAAATGCCTAATTAGGAGAGAGAACGATTAATTTGGAATTAATCGATAAAATAATATATATTCGATATATCAAACGAAATTAGATTTCGACGCGAAATTAAAATCGGATTTTAATTCGGGCAAACGAATTAATTTAGAATTAATTCGTTAGCGATGTGAATAGTAATTTCACTAGGCATAATTATTTAATTTACGTCGCGACGGAAATTCGTTAATTTGGAATTAGCGAAACCGAGCCCGAAAGTGTTTGCGGACACATTCGTATTTTGAAACGAGTGGGACCCGCAAATCACATCGCGAAGTCTCATCACTTGACACGACTAGTTGATGGATGTAACAAGTCACCTTTATTGAGTGACACATTGTCACTATTCACGATGTAAGTGGGTGAGGCCATTTAATGGCTTTTTGGAGGGAAAACTTTTCACCTTTTTGGAAGCGTATTTACCAAATATTTTGGTAATTATTATCACACTTCTCACGGTTTTTGGAAAACAAGAAAGAGAAAAGTAAAACATACCAAAAGCCTTCTCTCCCTCTTCTTCTTGCTCACGCCGTGAGCTTCATTTGGCAAGAAAAATTGTTTTTTCATTCTCTGCATTTGCTAGCACAATGAAGGATCAAAGGAGGTGATAGGGAAACAACCTTGGAGCTTGGAATACTAAAAGGCTTGAAGCTTCTCTCCCTTTTGTTCTTGGCCGAAAGTTTCCTCCTTGAAGGCTCAAGGATTTTCTTCATCATTTTTCGTCACAAGCTTTGTAAGTATGATTCCGCCATGCTTCAAGCTTTGCATGTATAAATCATCTGTTTCATTGGCTTATACTTTCTTTAGGACTAATAATAGAAACCTACACCAATACACTACGATTCTCAATATACCCAGAAGAGGCGTACACAGAATCTGTTAAAGCCCTGGACGAACAAAACCAAAGTATATTGATTGTCGCAAGTATTAGCGGTGCAAGTCTCAGGTTAAGACCAAATACATCTACCCTGATTCGGACTTCCATAGACACATAGTCATACTACCAATGGAATTCCGATGGGTCTATCTAGAGCGAAACTGTTTCCGTACCATCGGTAAACACAACTTCTTATTACACTTGCATGAGTATCATATACCCAAATATATGAGAACTATGCCGTTATGCCCTCACAACGCGCACAAGTGTAATACTAGTCTATTCCGCATTATCGATGTCCAATATCGATAATACTATGACTAGGGATATTTAATGATTAAAGCTTCGTGGATTGATACTGTCTCATATCATCTCAATCCGAAACTAATCATATGGACCTTTCATCATTTATACCTTTTGGTAATCTAATTACAAATGATGAAAGAGCAATTTCCTTTGTCACATAGTTAATTTGTTCAACAACACCATGATCTGTACAAATAGTGATGCTATTGGCCATAACTGTCCAACAATCTCCCACTTGGCCTATAGCCAATCACTCAAGTGTCCTACACCCGAACTATGTACGGTTCGCTCAAACTTCTGCTGAGGAAAGGCTTTCGTTAGCGGATTTGCATGATTATCATCTGATGCGATTTATTCGATCATCACATCGCCACGATGTATGATCCGAAAGAATCAGATTAATAATTAAAGTATATATCTGGATCGTTGAAGAGACCATTAATTCTTTAGCCTGTGCTGTAGCCTAGCTCAGCTGCTAACAGAACTATATCTAATCTAATTAGATTTATTATCTACCCAAATGGCTTCTATTGCTGCCTCAGCTACAGTAATAATCCACTTTTGTTGTTTATTCGGTAACGGTATCTTGCTTGGAAGATTTCCAGCTCACTGGTCCGTTATTCAAACTGTATAGTACCGTTGTTACAACTTATAGTCGTTATAATCGGTTAGGAAACTTACAGCAGTGAACCCAGTCACTTCAAGTTCTCCTTCTCCATAATATAAGACATCATCCTTAGTTCCTCTAAGATACTAAAGGATGTTCTTTACATCAATCCAGTGACTATCACTTGGATTGGCCTGATTGTGACTCCATATGCTCAAAGCGTATGAGACACCAGGTCGCGTACATTTATTTCAATGTACGAGTTCTCGGAGAGTATCAACAGCTTTAAATCTATCCCAATAGATCTTTATTCCTAGAATAAATGTTGTTTCTCCCAAGAATTCTACGGAGAATTTTCATGAAAGCCAAGCTTTCACCGATAGTATTATTGGAATATCATTTCCAAGAAATGACATATTATCAATTGTTTAGGACATTCTCTGTCAGTGCGCTCCACTAACCTCCTTATATACACAAGAATCATTTTCGTTTTAAATTAAATCATACACCATTATGATTACATCAAAACTATAATTCCAAGAACGCAATGCTTGCTTCAATCCATACATGGATCGAATTAACCTGGAAACCTTGTTTGCTAGTTTTGGTACGACAAAACCGTCAAGATGTTGTAAACATCCTCCAAAAGGTTTCCGTTAAGGAAAATGGTTTTGGCATTCAGCTGCCACATTTCATAAATGAAACATGCAGCAACATCAAGCATTATCAAAATGGATTTAACCATGGCAACAAGTAAAAGGTTCCGTCGTAATCGACACAATATTGATAACGATACCTTTTCGCTACAAGCCCAGCTTTGTACGTTGGTATTTTGCTTTCTATGTATGTCTTCCTTGAAGAATTATATAGTACCAGTAGGCACAATGCCTTGCGGTACAACAACTAGTGTCCAAACATAGTTGGTATACATGGAATCCATTTCGGACTTCATGGCACTTTGCCATAATAGGGAGTCGATACCTTGTATCACTTCCCCATACGTAGTCAGTTCGTATTCCTCAATAAGATTGACATCTTTATGAGGTGAGATCAGAAACCCATACCCCAGGTTGTTTTCTGACTCTCTCCGACTATCGCGGTTCTTGTGTATTCGAAGATTATTGGTATATTTTCATCCTTGATGAACTATTTGTGTTCCATTAAGGAATCGATGCCTGGAATCGTATTACTCTAATTTTCATCGAGTTTTACTTTCCTCCCACTTACCACTGCATATAGGTATTCCTCTTAGGTAAACCGCATGGCGAGCAACAATTACATTGTTCTCTAGTGAGTTGTATAAGTACTATACTTTGGTTTCCCTAGGATAACCTACAACTTAGGCACTTATCTAATTTGGGTTTTAGTTTGGTATCATCAAAACATATGCCTAGCATTCCCAAATCTTCAGGAATGAGAAAACCCAGTTTCTTTCCTGTTCATATCTAATATGAAGTCTGTCAAACAGATTTTATGGAACCTTATTTAAAATAGGTTTTGCACTGTTTATGCGTATCCGTTGAAGGAAATGCTAGCTCAGAGCGACTCATGATTAACCTTATCATGTCTAACGAAATTCGGTTTCTCCGTTCGGACACACCGTCAAACAGACGTGTTCTGGGAGGAGTCCTCATTGAAAGACTACTATACTCTTTCAAGTATGTGAGAAACTTATTGCTTAAGTATTTTCATCATGGTCTAACCTTGATGGTTTTAATACTTTAGCCGATCTGTTTGTCTATTTCGTGTCGAAAATCTTTGGATTCATCAAAAGTTTCCGATTTGTGTTTCAAAAGAAACACATAACCAAAACGTGATGCCCCATCCGTAAAGGTCATGAAATATTGATATCCACCTCTAGCCTAGCTAGATATGGGCCCACTTACGTCACTATGAACGAGGGCTAACAGATCGGTGGCACTTGCACTTTTACCAAGTAAAGGTGTTTTAGGCACTTTGCCCAATAAACTAGATTCGTAGACATCATTTCAATAGAATTAAATTTGTCCTAGTACCCACTCTTCGAAAGTGTGGATATACGAGTCAAGTTAATTGTGTCCCAGATATCAATGCCACTTATAAGTCTCAACTGATTAAATCAGTTTGAGCTATTTGTTTGTCATGTTATACGTTTGAGATTTATTTATATTCAAAATATAAATATTGTTATTCACATCAAATGTGTTTATCTCAATATCATCTTTATAAAATAAAACACTTTAGTGTTCTAGAATATAAAGGTATATCCGCAACTGATTATACTCTGATATAAAGATAATGTTTCTAGTCAAACTAGTTACATTTTAAGAGTTTCCTAATTTAAGTACACACCGAAGGGTAGTTCCTAAACTTAGGTTTCTACGATTAAAACAGCGACTCTCATCCCATTTTCAATTCGTAGATTAAATCTCAATCTGAAGTCAGTATCCTGCTCATAGCAGATTCTACACATCAGTACATATTTATGTACCACACTTAGTATCTAAAATCCAATTTTAATACTAGTAGCTAACATGTTTATAACAAACATATTTGAAGTCGGAGCCTTACCCCTCTTCACTTCCTTCATGTTTGCCTTGTCCACACGGCAGTCACGCTTCTGTGTCCCCGTTTGCCACAATTTAGGCCGACATCTTGGGATATGTCCTATATCTTCTCAGAAGATTATAATGATTTTGCATTTGCCCTTTTTTCCACATTCCATAAGTCTTTGGCCAAGCCTTGGCCTTCTAGAATGTCGAAGTAAGATGCGCCTTGCGCTTCTTGCCTTATTACAAACTTTGGTTTTGTCTCCTTGAGTATAGCCATTAACTCTCCAAGAGTTTACTATTGCAATTTTAGTACTTCTAAGATCTAAAGATAGATCTATGAAGATCCTTCAATTTCAATATCATACTATTAGGATCTAATCCTTAGTTCTGAATAAGAAATTAAGGAGTCTATTTGGCAAGCTTAATGGATTAAGCACTAAAGTTATCATCATATGAATATTCCAAATATCATGTTCTACTATTTGCTTAACTCCGGGCTTAGGCCCAAGATGTTATTTTATCAAATAAAGTAACTTCTCAGTTTTCAGGACTATCCTGATTCATTATTCCCAATTAGAAAATTAAAGTCGTTTAAAAAATATTTTCACCCAGGATTATGTTTAAACACTAATATTTCAATTATCTTGATTCTAATAGTCCAACTATTTAATCAACGATTTTAGGTACTATTCATTATAATGATTACTATAGTCTAACTATATAATCAACTATAATTTAATTGATTAAATTAAATTATATTGATTACTATAATCCAATTATAAAATCAACTATTAATTGAAATAATTTGAATACACTCCAACTGTTTAATTTAAAACAACTATTAAATACTAGTCCAACTAATAAATAATTTATTTGACAAAATATTTGAAATAAGCGCATATGGCAAGTAACTAAACGAATATTGCAAATTTAATACTTGCCTCCCACTATTTTTCGGCGAGCCTCTAACCCTCTGTTGAGTACTCGGGAAACCTTGTTTCCTAGTGGGCTATGATCCCGTTAAATAACACACAATCTTGACTTTGGCCAACAAATTGTATGATAATTAACTAGGTAGATCTCTAAGATCAATTGGATCCTATCCAATTCCTAGATCTAGTAGGTGGACATCCAAGTCCGAAACATATATCCTATATATACCAATATATCCAATATATTGCCTAACCTTTTTTCCTCTGAATCAACTAAGCCTTGGCTTTGGCACAACAAACTTAGTGATCCCAGTTAAGCGGAACCCATTGACCATGGAAAGCTTCGTAATCAATGTCGATGGACAAGAAGTGATCTTGACTTTGTCCAACAAATCCAACTTGGACAAGACACCAATATGGAATAAAGCCTTCATGATTCAAACACATCCTCGACGGACAAAGGTCTTGACTTTGGCCAAAAAACCAATGCCAGTCTTAGATCCTGATAAGAATCGCTCAATGGAAGGAAAAACGCTTAATATGTAGTGAAGGTTTTTTACGTGTAATTGGCAACCAATTAATTATCTTTGTTCAGGTCTCATCATCATACACCCTTAAACATGCATTCTAAACACATAATAAGGAGCAATAAATAAATATAATAATGATATGCGGATGGATAATTAACACATTTTGTTCCTAACATTGAGGGGAATAGGTGAGAAGAGAAATACAAAGAGTAAGGAGGTAATAGGTGATGAGCGGAAAATATATCAATATTTACCGCCCCTTTAACTTAATATTTTGTTTAGTTTCTCGGGTTTGATGAACGTTTTGATGTGTTTTAGTTTATTTTGCAGATAAAATAATATCGGGTCTCAATGAAATCATTTAGGACGAAATATGTGTCAAATAAAGGCAATTATTGGACTTGATATTTTAATTTTGGAGATTGGAAACTTGAAAGGGCGTTTTTGACAAAGTGTAGTTTTGGAAATTCCAGTTTTGCACATCTGTCGTATTTTGGGCATAACTGTTTACTCCGATATCGGATTGAGCTGATTCAAGTGCCAGATTAAAGAAAACTCGAAGATCTACAACTTGAAATACAAAATCCAATTTCTAATTCTGAATATTTCATGACCGAAATTGATGAACCATCCAAAAGTGTGTTGTGTATAACTATTAAAGTCATTTTCAATCATTTTCAAAGCAAAAAATAAATTAATAAATAAATTATCAAAATTATCAAATCACCACCAAACATGATAAGCAATTAGTGGAGCAATTAATAATGGATTTGGTGGAGTAATTAGTGGAGAAATTAATAATGGATTTGGTGAAGAATTTGATGGAGGCAAAATTTTGCCTATAAATACCAAGCCATTTCATTTGTAAAATTCATACTTTCTTCTTTGAAATTCCTAATGAATAAATAAGAAGATTGTATCTTGTTTTTTTATTTAAAGCTTCCAGTAATTAATTTCCGCTTTCGCACTTTCTTTTCTTTACTTTTCAGTTTTTACTTTCCGCACTTTACTTTTACGCACAAACCTTTTCTTTCTTTACTTTTGCAGTTTTTATTTTTCAAGCAATGAGGAGGTAACTCCCCCTTGCTAGGGTAAAAGGTAAAGCTTTTATTATTGCTATCTAGATTAATCTCCCTTAAATATAAAATATAAACTATTTAAAACCTGACTTAATGAGGATACCGCTATATTGTCCGGTTGGAAATTAATTATAAATTGGTTTTAACCTGACTAAGTATGGATACCGCCTGGTTGGTCGGTTGGTAATTAATTATTAATTTGACTTAATCAGGATACCGCCTATATGGCTGGTTGGTAATTATCACGCAAAGTTAATATATTATATTAAGAGAGATATCTAAAATAGTAGAAATAAAAGTTGATCCTCTAACCCCTACATTTTCTTTTATTGTACTTTTACTTTATTTAATTTCAGCAATTTACTTTTCAGCAATTTACTTTTCAGCAATTTACTTTTATTTAGTTTTTACTTTTACTTTTACTTTTACTTTATTTACTTTTCAACAATTTACTTTTCAGTATTTAATTTTTAGTATTTTACTTTATGTCTTTTATTTTTGTTACTACTTGTAAATATGTGTCGTAACTAAGCCAGTTATCTGAGGTTGTGATGAAATCCAATATCACCGGTTTATAAGGGGTTAAATTATAGTTTGGGTAATATAAAGGTTTATTTATTGAGTCTTAATATTAATGTTTTTTTTTAACTGGCCATTAATAAAATTGAACTGGTAAACTTAAAATGAACTAGACATAGAGATTTTAAGTTTAAAACCTTAGACTCAATAGCCCACAATCTTCCTTGAGGATATATAACCCTTTAATAGATTTCCTTACAGGATAGGAATATACCTGTCGGGCGGGGGTAGCCATAATTGGAACTTAATCTTAATAAATCAAGGTAATTTGGTTGACATAGACATATGGTTCAATTGGGTTATACTGGATATTTGTAGTTGACCATCGGAAGAGGCTTTTATATAATTTAGTGTTCCAGGTTAATAAATCAATATTTTACCCAACTATAAGATAACCACTTCATCTTTAAAATGATATTGGAAGAAATCACAACCCTAGATAGTTTTTAATATTGAATTTTCTTAAACCTACTTTCGAACAATTTTATTTACTTATTTTTAAATTTAGAATCATCACATTTTCAAATCTATCAAACAACCTGTTAGATACTAGTAATCATTTGACCTCATAAAATTAATAGCTTAGGTATTAAGTCCTCGTGGGATCGATACTTTTTATACTACTTGAACGATACATGCGCTTACGTTATACGCGTGTGATTACGCACCGGTCAATAGGCTGGACACGCATGTCCAATTAATAAATTCTAAATTTATTAAAATAATTTCCAAAATTGCCCTCACCCATCTAATATCTATCCGATATACATTATTCATGCATCGCATTCATGTATTTACACAAGCATGTTATCAATCAATCTAATCCAATTAAATAATCTGATAATTAATGACCATCCAATGTTTAAACAACGATTTGATTTTGCGCGAGTTCGACTCGTTTTGCGAATAAATACTCAAAGTACGAATTCTTGAATTAAATTAAACTACAACATTAAATCCAATTTAATTTGTATTTAATACTAATTCAATTATTTAATTCCAAATTAAATTTTTACACTTTTAATGTACCTTTACGATTTAGATTCCAAATCTAATCGTTATGAGTCTCAAAGCCCGATTAACATCCAATGTCAATTTAATTTAAAGTCCAATGGGCTTTCAATTAATTTCTTAAGGCTTGGACTTTTGGTCAATATGGGTCAAAAATAAATATCAAAGACCATTTAAGGAATCACCCTTATTTGCCAAGAAACCAATTTAGGCCCAATTAATATTAAGGTCCATTAAGTCATAATTGGACTTTATGGATATGGTTTTGGGCCCAATTGGATCCAACCAATTTAGCCTAAACCAATCTTGGTACAACCAAGCCCCTTAAGCCCAATTACAACTTTTCAAGCCCAATTTCCAAAATAGGCCCAATTAATTAAATTACCGAATTCCAAATTTCATAACTTAATTAACCTAAAGTGTATGCCATAATTAATTACCCAAATTAACATTTCCAAAACACAAATTTGTACAATTAATTATGCTCATTTTCATCAACATATGTCCAACACATTTGAATCAAAAATCAAGTCATTTTCCATGTATATCATTCACGGCATTTTGGGTTTATATGTCCAATTGTAAATCCAATCCAATTGAATCTTAAATCAACATAACCCAATGTTTTCAAATCATCCAATGATCAAAGAAATAAAAAATACCATGACTTTAGGGCAAATGTACCTCTCGGCCAAGCAAAAGATTTGGGCAAAAATTGATCCAATCAACTTTTCATGAAATTGATCATGCACAACTTCAATACAACATCATTTAAGCATGCTCAATCAATTAATTTTATCAAATCTTGCTCAAATTGATTTTACCCAAATTTTACCCTAATTTGTTTCATGCTCAAAATGGCTCAAGATACCATTGTTGGGTTTCTATTAGGTCCCAAGGATCAATTCAAGCTATCAAACATATGTGCGAATACTCAAAGAAGTTGCGGAATACTTACAATGATCGGTTGAGCGATGCGATGAACACAAAAACTTCAAGCTCTCCTCCAAGGTGCTCTCGGCAGTGGGCAGTTTTGCTCTTCCAATTTGTGCTCCAAAATTCGGCCCAAGCTCCAAGCTTTCGAATGGTGATTCCAAGCTCACAAGTCGGTTTCCCTATCACATTCGCAAGACCCTTAAAGTGTGCTAGCACTCCGGAAAGTTTGCCACAAAATTTCCCTTTGCTTCGCATTGAACTCTCGGCAAAACCAGAATTTTGAGGAAGAAGATGGCCCTAGGCCAAGAGAGATGAGAGGAGGGAGAGAGTGAGTGTGTTATCTTGGTTGTTTTTGGATTTGTGTATCTAATACACAAAATAGAAAATTCAAAATTCCATTTACCAAAAGTCAAAGGCAATAAAGCCACAACCACTTCCATCACTATTCACATCACTCATGACATGTTGTCAAATCACTCAAAGTGACTAGACATCACATCAATCGATTGACTAGTGATTTGATGCTTGATGTGACTTGTGGGTCGCACTTTAATTTGCAATGCGAGTGCGCCCGCAAACACACCTGGGCTCGGGTTCGCTAATTCCAAATTAACGAATTTTCCGTTGCAACGTAATTAAATAATTATGCCTAGCAAAATTACTATTCACATCGCTAACGAATTAATTCTAAATTAACTCGTTTGCCCGAATTAAAATCCAATTTCAATTCTGCGTCGAAATCCAATTTCGTATAATATATCGAATATATTATTTTATCGATTAATTCCAAATTAATCGTTCTCTCTCTTTAATTAATATTTTATCTCAGATAAAATATCTCCGTAATTAATCCCAGATTAATTTTATCTCTCTCATTAATTAATCCCAGATTAATAAAGTGCGAGTCATACGTCATCAGTGAATCTTTGGGAAGCGACCCATGAGATCCCTAGATATGTTGGCTATAAATCCGGTTGTCGGACTATCCGAACACGTAAGTACCTAGTACTACGTTTATACCGATTTACAAGACATGGTTGGCTTCTAGCAAAGCACTGTGCCTACCCAATTCTCCAAAAATATTCTTACTGGAATATGTGATCTATATCAGGCGTAGTATACGTAGTATTGCGTATTTCGATCCAGTATCGAATGTCACGTGCAAGGCCTGGGACTGGAATTGTGTCTGCCCAGTACGAAGCACATATCGGATCTCTGGTAAATAGTCTCTATATCAGATAATCATGACCTAGTCATATTATCTCGATGATTGCAGTACATAAGAGCACCAATTCCATATCCTACGTGATCATCATCTCCACTATGACTGGAGTGATACTTCCATCTTGACATCACATCCAATACAATACGATTCTCAATATACCTAGAAGAGGCGTACACAGAACCTGTTAAAGCCCTGGACGACCAAAACCAAAGTATATTGATTGTCGCAAGTATTAGAGGTGCAAGTCTCAGGTTAAGACCAAATACACCTACCCTGATTCGGACATCCATAGACACATAGTCATACTACCAATGGAATTTCGAGGGGTATATCCAGAGTGAAACTGTTTCCGTACCATCGGTAGACACAACTTCTTATTACACTTGCATGAGTATCCTATACCCAAATATATGAGAACTATACCGTTATGCCCTCACAATGCGCACAACTGTAATACTAGTCTATTCCGCATTATCGATGTCCAATCTCGATAATACTACGACTAGGGATATTTAATGATTAAACCTTCGTGGATTGATACTGTCTCATATCATCTCAATCCGGAACTAATCATATGGACCTTTTATCATTTATATATCTTGGTAATCTAATTACAAATGATGAAAGAGCAATTTTCTTTGTCACATAGTTAATTTGTACAACAACACCATGATCTGTACAAATAGTGATGCTATGAGCCATAACTGTCCAACACCCTTGAGTAGGGAGACCTAGTTGTGTGCAATCCTTCAACAGCATATCCTTTATCTATACTCCTATAAACCCGCATGTGAACCATAGTTGCATAGCCTATAGAAGCCACCCTTTATGCTTGTGTTTGGGACCATCATCATTTGGATTCATTTGGACTTTTTGTCATGAGGTATGAGCTTGTTGGGCAATTTAAACTGGGAAGAGTTCATGTCTTATGACAATTGGGCCAAAAACTTCTGAAATGCCGATGGGCCACTTTGTGGTTGGGCCACTTTATGGTTGGGCCACTTTGTGATTGGGCCCCATATCATTTGAAGTTATTTAGCTACGTTATCGTAAAAGTGTAAACCTGTTGGGCCTTTTTCAACTGGGACAAGTTTACACCTCGCAATAATATGATTGAATGCTTTGAAATGATAATGGGCCAACTTGTATGAAAACATTGATGGGCTTAGAAAGTCCAAACATGATCCAAGTATGCTAGAAGCATGAGTTCGATATCCGCACTGGCTTTCATCCAGAAAGGATACGCCTTGTTACGACATATTTGTATACTTTTGGATACCTCTAAGTTCATCCCCATGACCATGGTTGCCGAAAGCCCAATTCGTCATTTCTAGACAATGGCATGATCACATAATCGGCTTAGTCCATGTTGTAAATGGGCGGTATTTGTCTTTTACCGATAGAAAGGGACAGAAGTAGCCAAGGTTCACCCCGTAGCATTGGAGAGAACGTTTTTGTGTACTCCACGTTGGTACATAAAATAAGCCATACCTAGGACAGAAATGGACTTACCACAAGTGTGGGAGATATAAGGTTAGAAGGATATATGTTGTTTTGATAACCACGTGCATCTCATGCATACACGCATCATGTTAACCCCTGTGTCTTAAAAGCCATCATAGATATCAATTGGGTTAGAGATAAAAGAAGACTTGTCAAGAAGAGTTTAGCAAACATGGATATCGGGGAAAAGGAAACCGAGGAACATAAAACTTTACGGTAAGGATAGAAAGACCATTGGGGGCCTTCGGTAAAAAAAAATAAAATAAAATTTGTTTGTTCTTAGTCCTTAATAGTTAGGCTTAAGTCTGATGATGAAATTGATTGCTTCGGGGTGAAACCTTAGAAACGATAAGTTCTTGATACACTTTTATCTGATGATTTGAGTAATTGATCTAGGTTAGACTCGTGAGCACTTAATCATAGGTTCTTAGCAGTGAAAACCTGAGTAGTTAGTAAAGTGACTAGTTGAAGAAAAGGTTCTTAGCAGTGAAAACCTGAGTAGTTAGCAAAGTGACTAGTTGAAGAAATTGTAGGTCGGTGAATGACCATTCGCCTAAATGTCTATCCTTCTATCCTGATTTGCTTGCTTTATGATGTGTGGTATGATTGAAAATAAAATAAAAGTCTCTAAGGAAAAGAATTAAACCACCTATAATCGATAAGCGTGAAGCTACCCATGGGCGAGTATTAGGACCACCATGACGAGAAATGCTACCTTAAAGGGTAGGTGTGTTGAAAAAAAAAGAAGTTCGAAAGGAAAAGAAAAAAAATAGAAACAAAAGAGAAAGAAAATCATACCACATTGAGCACAGAAAAGCAACTGTAGGCATAATTGAAACATCTAGGTTGGTTTGACCCATCGATCCCAATTTTTTGAAACAAAATCATTGAGTTGGCTTACCTAGGGACGAATTTGCAAAAGAACCTTTGCACACACACACTTTGAGTCTAGCTTAGATCATTTATTCAAAAACTCAGATTTGAGTTGTATTGAGTGCTTTGAAGGTTCTCTGGTCTCATTACTAGACATTCTTTGAGGACAATGACATGCATAACTATTTGGACTATTTTGTAGCCTGTAATAGGGTATGTTGATGCAGAATGACACACCACGTAGTCTACCTTGACCTAGTGCAAGTAGTAGAGAGCAGAAACCTAAACCAGGTATGGGGCGACCAGTCTACCACCTCATGAATAAGGGACATAATAGGATCTTGAGCCATGGGACAAAAGAAAACTGAGCAATTACCAGGGAAGAATTGGCAGGAGGAAACTATAAGCAGGCCCAGGGGTGACCAAAGACTTTTATATGCAAAAGGCACCAAAGAGCACAAGGAAGGCCTAACCCATCGGAATAGGAAATACATCCATGCATACATGCATACATGTCACATGCACACAATCTTTGTCTTATTCTTTCGCAGGTTTTGAAAAAAAAAAGTGGCAAAGACGAGCAAGTCAGTAACGGTTCAAAAATGAACCATCTCTTATCAAGTAACGGTTCAAAATTGAGCCATCTCTCATCAAGTAACGGTTCAAAAATGAGCCATATCTCATCAAGTAACGGTTCAAAAATGAGCCATCAACCTCAACCCAAGTAACGGTTCAAAAATGAGCCATCTCTCATCAAGTAACGGTTTAAAAATGAACCACCTATCAAGTAACGGTTCGAAAATGGACCATCTCCCATCAGTAACGGTTCGAAAATGAACCATCTCAACAAGTAACGGTTCGGAAATGAACCACCTATCAAGTAATGGTTCGGAAATGGACCATCTCCCATCAGTAACGGTTCAGAAATGAACCATCTCAACAAGTAACGGTTTGGAAATGGACCACCTATCAAGTAATGGTTCGGAAATGGAACATCTCCCATCAGTAACAGTTCGAAAATGGACCATCTCATCAAGTAACAGTTTGGAAATGGACCACAATCTCAACTTAGTAACGGTTCAAAAATGGACAACCATCACATTGGTAACGGTTCAAAAATGAACCACCTCACATCAGTAACGGTTCGGAAATGAACCATCATCTCACATCAGTAACGGTTCGGAAATGAACCATCATCTTACATCAACTCAGTTCGAAGCATCTCGCAAAGCAGCATGTAAGTACGACAGCCGGCAAACCAGGTAAGTAAGTAAAAATGCATGCATGACTTTGATAGGATTGTCACTGTCACTCACTGTACAAGTCCCATTAAAGTGGGGGTGACTATAGACACTGTATTTTTACATAAAGCCCAATGATGAACCTCGTATGAAGGCACTACCCGATAAGTTACGGAAGTCGCGGGAAACGGACGTCGGAAGGAAAAAATTTAAAAATAAATACATCAACAAATTAATCTCGCTAATTGGCCTCGGGTTTGTCTGATTAATCTCTGTTTTAAAATATTAAGCCTCGGCCCAAAACCCCCTCACCAATCCAAAGACCATTTCGCCCAAACCCAATCCAAAAAAAATTAAAACATTTAAAACATATGTCACAAATTAAAATAAATCCAATCAAATCAAATTAAATTAAATCAAATCCAATTAAAATCAAAATAAACCCCTTCCTAATTTAATCCAATCACATCCCAAATTAAAGATATTCCCCACCAAAATTACATAAATTTATTTCCCTTTTTAAATTAATTAACACACACATAATTTGCATGATTTCCTTCCTTAAATAAAAACCCTAGCATGCACCACTATAAAAATAACACGCAAACAGCCTGAGCGACAACTGAATAAACAAACAATAATCCTAAGACTGAGCCGAAAACTGAATAAAGATAATAAGCCAAAATTAGTAAACCAGCCCTAATCCTTCCTTGGCTCTTACTCATGGAAAAACACGAAAAAATATAAACCCTCTCACTTCTCCTCGCCTAACTCACTTTCCTCTTTCTACAAATACAAAATAAAACCCTAGCTCACTTCTCTCTCTTCCTTGTCTCTCATTCACGACCTCTCTCTATAAACAAAAACAGAAAACCCTAAACTCTGATCTTTCATGCACTCTCTCACTCGGCAAAGCCAAACCCTAAAAGCCCTCCTCACTCTCGGTGTCCCCATCACGTGAAAAAAGACCCTAGATGCACACAAACATTCACACGGCACACACCGCAACAACACCCACTCAAGCAGCAGCTCCACGCACTCACACACCTCACATCATTCCCACGGCACTTCACAAATCTCCCTCTCTCATCACACTCACACATAGCCATAAATGAGACTCTAGACACAAAACACACGGCAACTCATCAACAAAGCTCCACAGGCCGTGAACCACCATCGCAAATAAGCCCTAACCCTAAAGCTTCACAACCCCTCACACATATCACTCACTCTAGCCATAAAAAACCCATACACGACACCCACATGGATCCACGAACAGCCCCCTAAAGCTCCTCAACAACCGACTAAAGATTAGGCCACATACTCAACCGACCAGACCACGCAGCCCTTCCCCAAAACTGACAAACAACAAACCTTCAACGCACTAAAAAACAACCCCCATACCGAGAGACAACAAAGCCACAAATCACCCCCACATCATCGTGAAACACAACCAAAACGACCCTGAATACTTGCCAAAATAGTGACCAAAACACACCCCAAAATAGCCCCCCACATCACCGTGAAACATAACTAAAACGACCCTAAATACCGTTCCAAAATAGTGACTGAAAACAACGGAAAACAGTGGCACCGAAAATAGCCTTCAAATACCCCATGTAGTCCCGAAAAATAGCCCCAAAAATGTCCCTCAAGCAGTGAGTAAAACAGTCCCAAAGCAACCCAAAACAGTGAGCAAAACGGCATAAAACAGTGAAGAAAATAGTAGAAAAATAGTGAAGAAAACAACGGAAATGACGGTCCAAAACAGCGGCAAACCGGAAAAATAACGGAGTATTAACCCTTCCGGCGACGACGTAACACACTTCCAAAAAGCAACTTAAAAGGTAACACCTGAGGGCACCCTTTGTTATTTACTTATCTTTTCGGTTATTTATTATTATCCCTTCACATGCATAATTATATTTCACGTCCATTTTCATTTATATTGGGTTAATGATTGCGTGATATCTCTTCCGGTATATCAGATGGAAACCCAGAAGTAAATTCTGTAGCTGAATCTGAATGGTAGGTAGTGCGGTCTGTACTTGGGAACAACTCCACGTACTGCTTGAGAGACTTTCAAGCACGTGTTTCATTTTGTGATTTAAATCTATGTTTATTGTTCCGTTATTTATTTTCTAAGCATTGTTTCTTTATTTATGTATTCTTAATCTAATGCGCATGGGCTAACTATGGTGGATTAAAGGTCCTCTATTCGAGGGAAATGCCTAAAGGCTACCTTTACCACGATATTTTTCCGCACCGGACGAAGTATACTCGATTGAATGTGAAATGTGTTCAATCAGGCATACAAGGTCCTATATTATTTATTTGCTTATTCATGTATTGATAATTTAGTGTGCATGGGCTAACTAGGGTGGATTAAAGGTCCTCTATTCGAGGGAAATGCCTAAAGGCTACCTTTACCACGATGTTTTACCGCGCCAGATGAAGTACACTCGATTGAATGAGAAATGTGTTCAATCGGGCATATAAGGTCCCATATTATTTATTTGTTTATTCATGCATTGATAATTTAGTGCACATGGATTAATCATATTGGATTAAAGGTCCCATATTCGAGGGAAATTCTTAAAGGCTACCTATACCATAGTTTTGCCGCGCCTTTCTTCTGTTGATCTTGTCATTTACTTTTTTGGTTGTTATGCTTTCATTCTTCACTTTGCATTCATGTTGTGTTAATGCTTGAGTTTTGCCTCTTCTGGTATATCGGATCGAAACCCAGACATAAATTCCGTAGCTGAATCCGAATGGACGGTAGTGCGGTCTATACTTTGGATACAACTCCATGTACCGCTTGAGAAGCATTCGCGCATGTGTCATTTCAGATACCACTTTGGTAATCTCATTCGAACGCATTTCTTAACGCTACACGAATGTATGCATTCTGCCCCATTCCGTTCGAACGTGTTTCTGAACGCTACATGAACTTAAGCATTCTGTCTCATTTCTTTTCGAACGTGTTTCAGAACTCTACTCGAACGCGCATGCATTCTTTTTTATCATACATCAGGCCTTGTCCTCTTCGAACGCATTTCCGAACGCTATACAAATGCGAACATTCTGTTTACCGTTCGAATGCATTTTCAAACGCTACATGAATGCACATACAGTGAACATATTTCTTTTCATCACATTTCATGCACGTTTGCTTCTTTGGTCATTTCCTTTGCATTATACACCTAATTACCCGCTTTTATTATTAATGCTTTTGTAGTTGTCATTAATTACAATGTTGCACTTTATTGTTCAATATGTTTATGAATTATGTGTTTTGCCTTTATTTCTTATTTACGATTATGGGTGTGCAACATGTGTGTTGCTTAAATTATCTTGTATGTGTTGTATGAGACTTGGTTATACTATAGCATTAATCATTTCATTACAATTGGCATAAGTAAGGACCATTCCGAACCCAACGGTTTGAGGTCTTCCCTTGCGAGGGGTGAGTGCGGCCTTAAATCATTTCCCAGTTCACATTGGGTAGCGACTCCATTTCCGAACCGTGATTTGATAGGTGGTTCATTTCTGAACCATTACTTATTGAGATGGTTCATTTCTGAACCGTTACTGATGGGAGATGGTCTATTTCTGAACCGTTACTTGATAGGTGGTTCATTTCTGAACTGTTACTTATTGAGATGGTTCATTTCCAAACCGTTACTGATGGGAGATGGTCCATTTCCGAACCGTTACTTGTTGAGATTGTTCATTTCTGAACCGTTACTTGTTGAGAGATGGTTCATTTCTGAACCGCTACTTGTTGAGATGGTTCATTTTTTAATAATTCCTAATTCACTCGTCTTTGCCGATTTTTTCCTTTTTCCCTTAAAAACCTACGAACACAAAACAAAAATTGCATGTATGTGATATGTATGAATGTATGTATGGATGTATTTCCTATTCCGATGGGTTAGGCCTTCCTTGTACTCTTTGGTGCCCTTTGCATATAAAAGTCTTTGGTCGCCCCTGGGCCTGCTTATAGTTTCCTCCTACCAATTCTACTCTGGTGATTGCTCAGTTTTCTTTGGTCCCGTGGCTCAAGATCCCATTATGTCCCTTATTCGCGAGGTGGTAGACTGGTCCCCCCAGACCTGGCTTAGGTTTTCTGCTCTCCGCTGCTTACACTAGGTCGAGGTGGACTACGTGGTGTGGCATTCCGTATCAACATACCCCATTACGGGCTATGAAATAGTCCCAATAGTTATACATATTGTTGGACAATTATGACCCATATCATCACTATTTGTACAGAACATTGTATTGTTGTACAAATTAACTATGTGACAAAGGAAATTGCTCTTTTATCATTTGTAATTAGATTACCGGGATATATAAATGATAAAAGTCTATATGATTAGTTCCGGATTGATAAGATATGAGACAGTATCAATCCATGAAGGTTTAATCATTAAAACTTCCATAGTCGGAGTATTATCGAGATTGGACATCGATAATGCGGAATAGACTAGTATTACACTTATGCGCGTTGTTGGAGCATAACGTCATAGTTCTCATATATTTAGGTATTGGATACTCATGCAAGTGTAGTAGGAGGTTGTGTTTACCGATGGTATGGAAATAGCTTCGCTCTGGATGGACCCCTCGGAATTCCATTGGTAGTATGACTATGTCTCTATGGAAGTCCGAATCAGGGTAGGTATATTTGGTCTTAACCTGAGACTTGCACCGCTAATAATTGCGACAATCAATATACTTTTGTTTTGGTCTTCCAGGGCTTTAACCGGTTCTGTGTACGCCTCTTCTGGGTATATTGAGAATCGTAGTGTATTGGGTGTGATGTCAAGATGGAAGTATCACTTCAGTCATATGGAGATGATGGTCACGTAGGATACAGAACTGGTGCAATATATATGTTGCAGCTATTGGGATAATATGACTAGGTCATGTTTATCTAAATATAGAGACTAGTTACCAGAGATCCGATATATGCTTCGTACGGGGCAGACACAATTTCAGCCCTAAGCCTTGCATTGACATCCAATAATGGATAGCAATACGCAATACTACGTATACTACGCCTGATATAGATTACATATTCCTTTAAGAATATTTCTGGAGAATTGGGTAGGCACAGTGCTTTGCTAGAAACCAACCATGTCTTGTAAATCAGTAAAAACGTAGTACTAGGTACGTACGTGTTCGGATAGTCCGACGACCGGATTTACTGCCAACATACCGGGGATCTCATGGGTCGCTTCCCGAAGATTCACCGATGACGTATGACTCGCACATAATTAATCTGGGATTAATTATAAGAGAGAGAAAATTAATCTAGGATTAATTGCGGAGATATTTTATCTGGGATAAAATATTATTTAAAGAGAGAGAACGATTAATTTGGAATTAATCGACAAAATAATATATTCGATATATTATATGAAATTAGATTTCGACGCGGAATTAATATTGGATTTTAATTCGGGCGAATGAGTTAATTTAGAATTAATTCGCTAGCGACGTGAATAGTAATTTTTCTAGGCATAATTATTTAATTAAATTTGATTTAATTACGTCGCAACGGAAAATTCATTAATTCGGAATTAGCGAACCCAAGCCCGGGAGTATTTGCAGACCCACTCGCATTTCGAATCAAGTGGGGCCCATAAGTCACATCACGCGTCACATCATTAGTCATTCTTGTGATGTAAGTCACATCAACTTTGAGTGATTTGATGGATGTCACTTTTGATTGATGTGAGTAGTTGAAGACTTTAATGTCTTATACCAAATTTTGAATTTGGTAAATGGTATTAGATTTTTGAAATCCAAAAATACACAACACACTTCTCTTCCTCTCTCTCCCTCATTCGGCCTTGGAGCCATTTTCTCTCAAATGTTCTTGGCTTGGCCGAGAACAACAAGAAGACAAAGGGAAAATTTGTTGCAAAATTTCCAAGATGCTAGCATATCCAAGAGGTCTTACAAAGGTGATAGGGAAACCCATTCATGAGCATGGAATCCATTCACAAAGCTTGGAGCTTGAAGATCATCCATGGAGGGGTTTGGCCGAACACACAAGGAGCACAAAGGGACCTTGGTCTAGAGCTTCAAGGATAATTTTTGTTGTTCTTCGCATCGCAAAAGCCGATCAAAGTGAGTATTCCACAACTTTAATTTGTTGTATTCGCACATTTCATTGCTTAATTGATCTTGGTTTGACCTAGAAAACTCAAAAATGGTATCAGAGCCTTGTTTAAGCATGAAATTGATTTAGGGTAAAATTTGGGTAAAATTGATTTGAGCATGATTTGATAAAATTGATTGATTGAGTATGCTTGAATGATAATAACTTAGAGTTATTTGTGATCAATTTGATGAAAATTGAATTGGAATAATTTTTCCCCAAAAATCTGGCTTGGCCGAATGGTGTTGATGCCCTAAAGTCATGGTGATTTTTGTTCTTTTGATCATTGGATGACTTGAAAGACTTGGGAAATGTTGATTTGAGATTCAATTGGATTGAAATCGGAATTAGTCATTAAATCCCCAAATTGCCGTGAGCTATAAACATGGAAATGAGATAATTTTTTGATTCAATAATGTTGGACATGTGTTGATGATGATTAGCATAATTAATTATGTTAATTGGTATTTTGGAAATGTTAATTTGACTAATTAATTATGGCTTATGCACTTTAATTAATTTAATTGTGATAGTAGGAATATTGTGATTAAATTAATTGGGCTTAATTTGGAATTGGGCATATAAAGTTGTATTTGGGCTTAATGGGCTTGTTTGGGCTAAGTTTGGTTTAGGTTAATTGGTTGGATCCAATTGGGCCCAAAACCATATCCATAAAGTCCAAATATAATATAATGGACCTTTAAAATTTTAATTGGGCCTAATGGGCCTAAATTGATTTTTGGAAAAGGATGATTCCTTATTGGCTTTTGTTGCCAAATTCCATGCATTATAAAATAATTGAAAGCCCATTGGACTTTAATTAAATTGACATTGGATGTTAATTGGGCTTTGAGACCTGTAAAGATTAGATTTAGAATCTAAGTCGCAAAGGCTCATTAATAAAGTGTAATTATTTAATTTGGAATTAAATATAGAATTAGTGTTGAATACAAATTAAATTGGATTTAATATTGTAGTTTATATAATTCAAGAATTCGTACTTTGAGTACTTATTCTTAAAACAAGTTGGACTCGCGCAAATCAAATCGTTATTTGAACATTGGATGGTCATTAATTTCAGATTAATTAACTGGATTAGATTGATTGATAACATGCTTTGTGTGAATACATGTATGTGATGTATGAATAATATATATCGGATGGATATTAGATGGGTGGGGGCAATTTTGGAAATTGTTGTAATAAATTTAGAATTTATTAATTGGACCTGCGTGTCCAACCTATTACTTCTTGACTCTTTGTATTTCTCTTCTCACCTATTTCCCTCAATGTAAATGAGGTTTCTTTAGAAGTGTTATGTAATTGGGTAGAAGTAAGATTCGTGCTAGCATGAGAGAGGAAAATGAGAGATTTGTTATAGGAACAAGTTGTTTTAAATATCCATCTACATATCATTATTAATTTAATTTACCGCGCCTTATTATGCTTTTAGAATGCATGTTTAAGGGTGAATGATGAGACCTAATCAAAGATAATTAATTGGTTGCCAATTCTGCGAAAAACCCTCAACATATATTAAACGTTCTCCTTCCATTGAATGATTCATTCTCAAGATCCAAGATTGGCACTGGTTTGTTGGCCAAAGTGAAGACCTTTGTCCATCGCGGATGTGTTTGAATCATGAAGGCTTTGTTCCATATCGCATGTCTTGTCCAAGTTGTGATTTGTTGGCCAAAGTCAAGATCACTTCTTGTCCATCGACATCGATTACGAAGCTTTCTAAGGTCAATGAGTCCTGCTAAACTGGAATCATTAAGTTTGTTGTGCCAAAGCCAAGGCTTAGTTGATTTAGAGGAAAAAGGTTAGGCAATATATTGGATATATGTTTCGGACTTGGATGTCCACCTACTGGATCTAGAATTGGATGAGATCCAATTGATCTTAGAGATCTACCTAGTTAAATATCATACAGCTTGTTGGCCAAAGTCAGGTTGTGTGTTATTTAACGGGATCCTAGCCCACTAGGAAACAAGGTTTCCCGAGTACTCAACATAGGGTTAGAGGCTCGCCGAAAAACAGTGGGAGGCTAGTATTAAATTTGCAATTTCGTTTAGATACTTGCCAATACGCGCTCATTTCAATTTTTTGTCAATAAATAAATATATTAGTTGGACTAATATTTAATCGTTGTTTTAAATTAAACAGTTGGACTGTATTCAAACTATTTCAATTTATAGTTGATTATATAATTGGATTATAGTAATCAATATATTTGAATTTAACCAATCAAATTATAGTTGATCATATAGTTAGATTATAGTAATCATTATAATCAATAGTACCTGAAATCGTTGATTGGATAGTTAGACTATAGCAATCAAGATAACTGAAAGATTAGCGTTTAAAACATAATCCTGGGAGAAAATGTCATTAAACGGCTTTAATTTTCAGATTGTGAATAAAACCTCAGGAAAATCCTGGGAAGTGAGAAGTTATTCTATTTGAAAGAGAAATCTCTGGGGCCTAAGCCCGGAGTTGAGCAAATAGTAGAACATGATCTTTGGAAGATTCATGTGATGATAACTTTAGTGCTCAATCCATTATGCTAGATGCAATAACACTTTAATTTCGTCAAAATCAAGGATTAGATCCTTTTACCGTGATGATGAAATTAAGGATCTTCATAGATCTATTCTTAGATCTTAGAAGTACAAATTGAAAAGGAAGCTCTTTGGCTCGCGTATGTCAGAGGGTACATCTGTCGAGCACTAGGTGTCGCAGATGATTGCTGACATCGATAAGCTAGGTTAGCTGGGCATTACCTACGTGGCCGAGACTACCAAAGATTTGATCTTATAGTCTCTACCCGAAAGCTGGGGCAGGTTCATTGTGAACCAAGAGTAAACTCTTGGAGAGAGCCAGAGCTTCTAAAGGGGCAAATGCAAAATCATCATAGTCTTCTAGGAAGACAAATGACATATGCCAAGATGTCTACCTAAACTGTGGCAAACGGGATCAGTGGATGCGTGACTACCGTATGGACAAGACAGACATGAAGGAAGTAAAAGTGGGCAAGGTTCTGGCTTCAAGTATGATTTGTTGGAGTTTCTACGGTCCCGAGGATCGAATAACAAGAAAGAAACAACATGTGAATACATCGAAGAAGTTGCGGAATACTTACATCGATCGGCTTTTGCGACGCGAGGAACAAGAAAAACTTTTTAAGCCTTTTGAGGTGCTCTCAGCTTTGGCAGTTTTTTGTCCTCCATGAATTCGGCAATGGTGATTCCTCCAAGCTCCAAGCTTTGTTTGATTCTATGCTCACGTATGCGGTTTCCCTATCACCTTCGCAAGACTCTATTGTGTGCTAGTACTCTTGATTTTTGCAACAAAATCATCACTTGCTTCTTCATCAAACTCACGGTGAAACCAGTGAAAAGAGAAGAAAAAGGCCTTTGGGCGAGAGAGAGGAAGAGTGTATTGAGAGAGAGAGAGTTAGTTTTATGTATCTAATACACTTTTATCAAAACAAAAATTCTAAAGACCTTTTCCAAAAAAGTCAAACACAATTTTGGACCCAAAAGCATTTAATGCTTTCCAACCACTTCCATCAACTATTCACATCACTCATGACATGTTGTCAAATCACTCAAAGTGACTAGACATCACATCAATCGATTGACTAGTGATTTAACGCTTGATGTGACTTGTGGGCCGCACTTAAATTCGCAATGCGAGTGCGTCCGCAAACACTCTCGGGCTCGGGTTCGCTAATTCCAAATTAACGAATTTTCCGTTGCGACGTAATTAAATAATTATGCCTAGTAAAATCACTATTCACGTCGCTAACGAATTAATTCTAAATTAACTCGTTCGCCCGAATTAATATCTAATTTCAATTCTGCATCGAAATCCAATTTTGTATAATATATCGAATATATTATTTTATCAATTATTTCCAAATTAATCGTTCTCTCTCTATAATATAATATTTTATCCTAGATAAAATATCTCCGAAATTAATCCCAGATTAATTTTCTCTCTCATCTAATTAATCCCATATTAATAAAGTGCGAGTCATATGTCATTGGTGAATCTTCGGGAAGCGACGCATTAGATCCCCGGATTTGTTGGCAGTAAATCCGATCGTCGGACTATCCGAACACGAAAGTACCTAGTACTACGTTTATACCGATTTACAAGACAAGGTTGGCTTCTAGCAAAGCGTCATGCCTACCCAATTCTCCAAAAATATCCTTATAGGAATATGTGATCTATATCAGGCGTAGTATACGTAGTATTGCGTATTTCGATCCAGCATCGGATGTCACGTGCAAGGCCTGGGGCTGGAAATGTGTCTGCCCCGTACGAAGCACATATCGGATCTCTGGTAACTAGTCTCTATAATCGGATAAACATGACTTAGTCATAATATCCTGATAGCTGCAGCATATAAGAGAACGAGTTCCGTATCCTACGTGATCATCATCTCCCCTATTACTGGAGTGATATTTCCATCTCGACATCACACCCAATACACTACGATTCTCAATATACCCAGAAGAGGCGTACACAGAACCTGTTAAAGCCCTGGATGACCAAAACCAAAGTACATTGATTGTGGCAAGTATTAGCGGTGCAAGTCTCAGGTTAAGACCAAATACACCTACCTTGATTTTGGTCGTCCAGGGCTTTAACAGGTTCTGTGTACGCCTCATCTGGGTATATTGAGAATCGTAGTGTATTGGGTGTGTTGTCGAGACGGAAGTATCACTCCAGTCATAATGGAGATGATGGTCACGTAGGATACTCAACTGGTGCTCTTATGTACTGCAGTCATCGGGATAATATGACTAGGTCATGATTATCCGATTATAAAGACTAGTTACCAGAGATCCAATATGTGCTTCGTTCGGGGCAGACATAATTCCAGCCCCAGGCCTTGCATGTGACATCAAATACTGGATCGATATACGCAATACTACGTATACTACGCCTGACATAGATCACATATTCCAGTAAGAATATTTCTGGAGAATTGGGTAGGCACGGTGCTTTGCTAGAAGCCAACCATGTCTTGTAAATCAGTAAAAATGTAGTACTAGGTATGTACGTGTTCGGATAATTCATCGACCGGATTTACTGCCAACATATCCGGGGATCTCATGGGTCGCTTCCCGAAGATTCACTAATGAGGTATGACTTACACATAATTAATCTGGGATTAATTATAAGAGAGAGAAAATTAATCTAGGATTAATTGCAGAGATATTTTATCTGGGATAAAATATTATTTAAAGAGAGAGAACGATTAATTTGGAATTAATCGATAAAATAATATATTCGATATATTATACGAAATTAGATTTCGACGCGGAATTAAAATTGGATTTTAATTCAGGCGAACGAGTTAATTTAGAATTAATTCGCTAGCGACGTGAATAGTAATTTCGCTAGGCATAATTATTTAATTAAATTTGATTTAATTACGTCGCAACGGAAAAATTGTTAATTCAGAATTAGTGAACCCGAGCCCGGGAGTGTTTGCGGGCCCACTCGCATTTCGAATCAAGTGGGGTCCATACGTCACATCACGCGTCACATCATTATTCATTCTTGTGATGTAAGTCACATCAACTTTGAGTGATGTGATGGATGTCACTTTTGATTGATGTGAGTAGTTGAAGACTTTAATGTCTTGTACCAAATTTTGAATTTGGTAAATGGTATTAGATTTTTGAAATCCAAAAATACACAACACACTTCTCTTCCTCTCTCTCCCTCATTCGGCCTTGGAGCCATTTTCTCTCAAATGTTCTTGGCTTGGCCGAGAACAACAAGAAGGCAAAGGGAAATTTTGTGGCAAACTTTCCAAGATGCTAGCACATTCAAGGGGTCTTACAAAGGTGATAGGGAAACCCATTCATGAGCATGGAATCCATTCACAAAGCTTGGAGCTTGAAGATCATCCATGGAGGGGCTTGGCCGAACACACAATGAGCACAAATGGACCTTGGCCGAGAGCTTCAAGGATCATTTTTGTTGTTCTTCGCATCGCAAAAGCCGATAAAAGTGAGTATTCCGCAACTTTACTTTGTTGTATTTGCACATTTCATTACTTAATTGATCTTGGTTTGACCTAGAAAACTCAACACATATCATTGTCCTCAAAGAATGCTCAGTAATGAGACCAGAGATCCATCAAAACACTCGATGCAACTCAAATCCATGTCTTTGAAAAAATGATCTACGCCAGACTCAAAGTGTGTGTGTGCAAAGGTTCATTTACAGCTTGATTCCTAGGTAAGCCGACTCAATGATTTCATTTAGAAATTGGGTTCGATGGGTCAAACCAACCTAGATGTCTCAATTATACTATGCAATTGCTTTTCTGTGCTCAATATGGTATGGTTTTATTTTTATTTTGTCTCTCTTTTATTATTATTATTATTATTATTTTCTTCAACACACCTACATGTAGGACACAGAAATCAGCGACGCTATTCTAGGCTCGTGGCCTAGTCGGGAATATGGAGTAGCCCACAGGGGAACTAAACCGGAGAAAAAACATGGAGTTGCCACCCAGTGTGAACTAGGAAAATGATTTAAGGCAGCACTCACCCCTCGCAAGGGAAGACCTCAAACCGTTGGGTTCGGAATGGTACATTTCTTATGCCACTTGTAATGAAAGGATTTATGTTATAATATAACCGAGTCTACTCAAGAACAACCTACATCTAAGTTTGCATATAACATATGTCTAAGTTTGCATGCATAAAAGTAAGTCATCATAACGACAAACATACAATAATCTCAAGAACATATTGAATTATTAAACGCGAAAAATAAATAACAACCAAAACATAAACATGAATTAAATTCCTAATGCGAAATAAATAACTAATCATGCTAAAAAATAACCAACTAAATCATGCATAAAAATAAATAACATACTAAACGACTAAATCGTGCTTAGAAAAATAAATAGGCTACTAAACGACTAAATCATGCATAAACATAAGAGTGGATGAAACGAAATATGTTTGTCTCTCATGTGGTACGTGGAGTTGTTTCCCAAGTACAAACCGCATTACCGTTCATTCGGATTCGGCTATGGAATTTACGTCTGGCTTTCCATCCGATATACCACAAGAGAGAACACATATTCCATTCTTCCGAAAGTCATAGAATACACCAATCAACAATACTCATATGAAGTAAAATAAGAAAATAAATAAGAATAAATAAAAATGGTGCCCTCAGGTCTAACCTCTTAAGTCGTCTCTTGGAAGTGCGTTACGTGGTCGTCGGAAGGGTTAATACTCCGCAACTTTTCCGGTTCGCTAGTTCAATGTTTTCTTTCATTGCCTCGGTGTTTTGGGCTGTTATTTCCTCTGTTTTTTGCTGCTATTTTCTGGTCGCTATTCTTACGGTAATAATGGACTGTTTCACAGTATTTTAGGGGAGCAGTTTGCAGGTTTAAGGGTGCAGTTTGGGTGCAGTTTTGGGTTATTTTCTCGACTATTTTGCAATGGTTTATGGGGCTGTTTTGGAGTGTCTTTGGGTGATTTTTAGGACTGGTTTTTTTGGGACTGTTTCAGATTTGTTATATTTGGCTAATGGGGCAGTGAATTTTATTTTGTTGGTGTCGGTGGAGGGTTGTTACGAGGCAATGGACATGTGTCTTTGTAAGTTATTGTATGCCTACGTGAGTGGTGGGGCTGGTTCACGGCATGTAGGGTTTATTTTGATTGTTTGCTGCATATGATGCTGAGTGTATGGTCGTGAGTGTGAATATGTCTTGGCAGTTTGTGGGCTGTATGGTGTGTATAAGGTGGCTACTAGTTTTTGTTTGTTTTGGCTAGTGGGGGGTTAGTGGAAGGTGTTTCATGCGTGGCTGTGTGGTGTGTTTAAGTAAGGGACAAAAGGCCGAGGGTTGCTACCTGGAAAGGAGAGAGATGCGTGCATGTGTGAGGAGTGAGTGTTTGTTTGTGAGGAGAATGGTTGTGTCTCTATTCCTTTAGGGTTTGTTATGGCCGTAAGTATTAAGAGTGAGAGATTAGGGTTTTGTAGGGAGGATGTCGTGAGTGGAGAGAATGTGCGAGGGCGTGAAGGGATGGAGGAAGAAGAGAGTTGTGGCTGAAGGGTTAGAGAGCTGTTCGAGAGGTAGAAGATGATAAGAAGGTTTATGGTTTTAGTTTTTTGTGTTTTGTCGTGAATATTAGCTCACGGGGTCTAAGGGTTTGGTTTATGCCTCTTTCTATAGGCAAAGGTTGTGGTTATCCTATTGTGAATAGGGAAAGAATATTGTGTAATTATGGGGGAATATTTAATTTATGTGTTATAAGGAAAAGATCCATTCAATTTAGGAAGGTTATTTGTTTTAGTTTAGGAAAATGATTTGTTTAATTTAGTAAGGAGATTTGATTTGATTTATTTAATTTAGGCATGTGTTTTATTTAATTTGGAATGTGATTTATTTAATTTGGGAAGGGGGATTTGATTTGATTTATTTAATTTGGGAAGGTGATTTGGTTTGATTTTAACATGTGTTTAATGTGTTTGAATATTTTTGGATGTTATTTAATGGGCTTGGAGGCTTATGGGCGTGTAGGATTTTTAGTTGATGGGCTTGGGCGTGTGGTTGGTGGTGTGTGACCTGCGGGGATTTTGGGCTAAGGATAAGTTTAAAGCAGAGGCTTAACGAGTAAACCCGAAGCTAAGCAAACGAATTAAATCCAACAAGGTGTCAATTTCTGACTCTTCCCTTTCGACGTCCATTTCCCGCGACTTCCACAACTTAAAGAGGTAGTGTCTCCATGTGAGACTGATCATCGGGACTTATATACAAAAATACAGTGCCTACAGTCGCCCCCACTTTGATAGGACTTGTGCAGTGTGTGATAGTGACAATCCTATCAAAGTTATGCAATGCATTTTTACTTACCTGTCTCGCTAGCCGCTGCTTGACTTGCCTGTTGCTCTGAGATGTTTCAAGCTGAGTTGATCTGGTGGTGAGGTGCTGTGACCCCTGAGGTTCATCCCTGTGAAATACTGTGATCTCTAGGAATCACTACCGAACTGAACTGATGAGAGTTGGTCCATTTTCGAACCTTTACTGAGTTGAGATTGTGGTCCATTTCCGAACCGTGCTCCATTTTCGGAGTGCCATTTTCGGCGTGCTAAACCTCATTTTGAGGCGTCGCTGATGTGATGGTTGTCCATTTTCGAACTGTGCTTCATTTTTGGAGTGCCATTTTCGGCATGCTAAACCTCATTTTGAGGCGTCGCGGATGTGATGGTGGTCCATTTTTGAAATGTGCTCCATTTTTTTAGCGCCATTTTCGACATGCTAAACCTCATTTTGAGGCGTCAGTGATTTGATGGTTGTCCATTTTCGTACTGTGCTCCATTTTTGGAGCGCCAGTTTCGGCATGCTAAACCTCATTTTGAGGCGTCGCTGATGTGATGATTGTCCATTTTCAAACTATGCTCCATTTTTGGAGCGCCATTTTCGGCATGCTAAACCTCATTTTGAGGCGTCGCTGATGGTTGTCCATTTCCAGACCGTTCTCCATTTTGGAGTGCCATTTTTGGCGTCTGATGTGATAGTTGTCCATTTTCGGACCGTGCTCCATTTTCGGAGTGCCATTTTCGACGTTTGATGTGATAGTGGTCCATTTTCGAACCATGTTGGGTAGACTGGTCGCCCCCAGTCTCGATAAATCTTTCTATCCTTTTCTGTTTTCATTAGATCAAGGTAGATCTCCCGATGTGATGTTGCATATCAATATATTGTATTGCCTCTCACGAGATAATCCTGATAGCTAAACATATTTTCGTCCTCAACGGATGCTTCTTGTCGAAACCAGAGAACCTTCAAAGTACTTAATACACTCAAATCCGCTTGTCTGAATGAGTGATCTGAACTAGACTCCTAGTGTGTGTGTGCCAATGCTCTTTTGCAGCTTAATCCTTAAGTTAGCCAACTCGATGATTTTGGCTCGGAGAATTGGATCAGTGGGTCTAACCAACCGAGATATCTTGATCATACTTTGTGATCACTTCCTCATACTCAACATGATATGGTTCCCTTCTTTTTTCCTTTTGTCTCTTTCTTTTATTTCTTTCCATTTTAAACTTTCTTTTTCTCTTTTTTTTTTCTTTTTTCTTTTTTCTTTCTTTCTCTTTTTTCGACACACCTACCCTTAGGGTAGTATTTCTCCTCATGGTGGTCCTAATACTCGCCCATGGGTAGCTTCACGCTTATCGGTTATAGGTGGTCTATTTTTTCCTTTTCTTTTCAGAGACTTTTTTTCTTTGTTTCCAACCATATAACACTCGTAGCAAAAGTAAATCAGGATGGACATCTAGGCAAACGGTCATTCAGTGATCCGCCATCTCTTCAACTAGTCATTTCGCCAACTACTCAGGCTTCTACTGCTAAGATCCCGTAATCAAGTGCTCGTAAGTGTAGCCGAGATCAACTACTCAAAATATCGGATAGAGACTAGTTACCAGAGATCCGATATATGCTTCGTACGGGGCATACACAATTCCAGCCCCAGGTCTTGCATGTGACATCCGATACTGGATCGCAATACGCAATACTACATATACTACACCTGATATAGATTACATATTCCTTTAAGAATATTTCTGGAGAATTGGGTAGGCACGGTGCTTTGTTAGAAGCCAACCATGTCTTGTAAATCGGTAAAAACGTAGTACTAGGTACGTACGTGTTCGGATAGTTCGACGACCGGATTTACTGCCAACATATCTGGGGATCTCATGGGTCGCTTCCCGAAGATTCACCGATGAGGTATGACTCGCACATAATTAATCTGGGATTAATTATAAGAGAGAGAAAATTAATCTAAGATTAATTGCAGAGATATTTTATCTGAGATAAAATATTATTTAAAGAGAGAGAACGATTAATTTGGAATTAATCGATAAAATAATATATTCGATATATTATACGAAATTAGATTTCGATGTGGAATTAAAATTGGATTTTAATTCAGGCGAACGAGATAATTTAGAATTAATTCGCTAGCGATGTGAATAGTAATTTTGCTAAGCATAATTATTTAATTAAATTTGATTTAATTACGTCGCAACAGAAAATTTGTTAATTCGGAATTAGCGAACCCGAGCCCGGGAGTGTTTGCGGACCCACACGCATTTCGAATCAAGTGGGGCCCACAAGTCACATCACGCGTCACAGCTTTAGTCATTCTTGTGATGTAAGTCACATCAACTTTGAGTGATGTGATGGATGTCACTTTTGATTGATGTGAGTAGTTGAAGACTTTAATGTCTTGTACCAAATTTTGAATTTGGTAAATGGTATTAGATTTTTGAAATCAAAAAATACACAACACACTTCTCTTCCTCTCTCTCCCTCATTCGGCCTTGGAGCCATTTTCTCTCAAATGTTCTTGGCTTGGCCGAGAACAACAAGAAGGCAAAGGGAAATTTTGTGGCAAAATTTCCAAGATGCTAGCACATTCAAGGGGTCTTACAAAGGTGATAGGGAAACCCATTCATGAGCATGGAATCCATTCACAAAGCTTGGAGCTTGAAGATCATCCATGGAGGGGCTTGGCCGAACACACAATGAGCACAAATGGACCTTGGCCGAGAGCTTCAAGGATCATTTTTGTTGTTCTTCGCATCGCAAAAGCCGATAAAAGTGAGTATTCCGCAACTTTACTTTGTTGTATTTGCACATTTCATTACTTAATTGATCTTGGTTTGACCTAGAAAACTCAACACATATCATTGTCCTCAAAGAATGCTCAGTAATGAGACCAGAGATCCATCAAAACACTCGATGCAACTCAAATCCATGTCTTTGAATAAATGATCTACGCCAGACTCAAAGTGTGTGGTGCAAAGGTTCATTTACAGCTTGATTCCTAGGTAAGCCGACTCAATGATTTCATTTAGAAATTGGGTTCGATGGGTCAAACTAACCTAGATGTCTCAATTATACTATGCAATTGCTTTTCTGTGCTCAATATGGTATGGGTTTATTTTTATTTTGTCTCTCTTTTATTATTATTATTATTATTATTTTTTCTTCAACACACCTACATGTACGACACAGAAATCGGCGACGCTATTCTAGGCTCGTGGCCTAGTCGGGAATATGGAGTAGCCCACAGGGGAACTAAACCGGAGAAAAAACATGGAGTTGCCACCCAGTGTGAACTAGGAAAATGATTTAAGGCCGCACTCACCCCTCGCAAGGGAAGACCTCAAATTGTTGGGTTCGGAATGGTCCATTTCTTATGCCACTTGTAATGAAAGGATTTATGTTATAATATAACCGAGTCTACTCAAGAACAACCTACATCTAAGTTTGCATATAACATATGTCTAAGTTTGCATGCATAAAAGTAAGTCATCATAACGACAAACACACAATAATCTCATGAACATATTGAATTATTAAACGCGAAAAATAAATAACAACCAAAACATAAACATGAATTAAATTCCTAATGCGAAATAAATAACTAATCATGCTCGAAAATAACCAACTAAATCATGCATAAAAATAAATAACATACTAAACATCTAAATCGTGCTTAGAAAAATAAATAGCCTACTAAACGACTAAATCATGCATAAACATAAGAGTGGATGAAACGAAATATGTTTGTCTCTCAAGTGGTACGTGGAGTTGTTTCCCAAGTACAAACCGCATTTCCGTTCATTCGGATTCGGCTACGGAATTTACGTCTGGGTTTCCATCCGATATACCACAAGAGAGAACACATATTCCATTCATCCAAAAGTCATAGCATACACCAATCAATAATACTCATGCGAAGTAAAATAAGAAAATAAATAAGAATAAATAAAAAGGGTGCCCTCAGGTCTAACCTCTTAAGTCGTCTCTTGGAAGTGTGATACGTGGTCGTCGGAAGGGTTAATACTCCGCAACTTTTCCGGTTCGCTAGTTCAATGTTTTCTTTCGTTGCCTCGCTGTTTTGGGCTGTTGTTTCCTCTATTTTTTGCTGCTATTTTCTGGTCTCTATTCTTGCGGTAATTATGGACTATTTTGCAATATATTAGGGGAGCAGTTTGCAGGTTTACGGGTGCAGTTTGGGTGCAGTTTTGGGTTATTTTCTTGACTATTTTGCAATGGTTTAGAGGGCTGTTTTGGAGTGTCTTTGGGTGATTTTTAGGACTGGTTTTTTTGGGACTATTTCAGTTTTGTTATATTCGGCTAATTGGGCAGTGAATTTGTTCTTGTTGGTGTCGGTGGAGGGTTGTTACGAGGCAATGGACATGTGTCTTTGTAAGTTGTTGTATGCCTACGTGAGTGGTGGGGCTGGTTCACGGCAAGTAGGGTTTATTTTGATTGTTTGCTGCGTATGATGCTGAGTGTATGGTCGTGAGTGCGAATATATCTTGGCAGTTTGTGGGCTGTATGGTGTGTTTAAGGTGGCTGCTAGTTTTTGTTTATTTTGGCTAGTAGGGGGTTAGGGGAAGGTGCTTCATGCGTGGCTGTGTGGTGTGTTTAAGCAAGGGAAAATGGGCCGAGGGTTGCTACCTGGAAAGGAGAGAGAGGCGTGCGTGTGTGAGGAGTGAGTGTTTGTTTGTGAGGAGAATGGTTGTGTCTCTATTCCTTTAGGGTTTTATGTGGCCGTAAGTATTAAGAGTGAGAGATTAGGGTTTTGTAGGGAGGTTGTCATGAGTGGAGAGAATGTGCGAGGGCGTGAAGGGTTGGGGGGAAGAAGAGAGTTGTGGCTGAAGGGTTAGAGAGCTGTGCGAGAGGTAGAAAGATGAAAGAAGGTTTATGGTTTTAGTTTTTGTGTTTTGTCGTGAATATTAGCTCACGGGGTCTAAGGGTTTGGTTTATGCCTCTTTATATAGGCAAAGGTTGGGGTTATCCTATTGTGAATAGGGAAAGAATATTGTGTTTATAGGGGACTATTTAATTTATGTGTTATAAGGAAAAGATCCATTCAATTTAGGAAGGTTATTTGTTTTAGTTTAGGAAAATGATTTGTTTAATCTAGGAAGGAGATTTGATTTGATTTATTTAATTTAGGCATGTGTTTTATTTAATTTGGAATGTGATTTATTTAATTTGGGAAGGGGATTTGATTTGATTTATTTAATTTGGGAAGGTGATTTGGTTTGATTTTAACATGTGTTTAATGTGTTTGAATATTTTTGGATGTTATTTAATGGGCTTGGAGGCTTATGGGCGTGTAGGATGGTTAATTGATGGGCTTGGGCGTGTGGTTGGTGGTGTGTGGGCTTGGTGAGTGACTTGCGGGGGTTTTGGGCTAAGGATAAGTTTAAAGCGGAGGCTTAACGAGTAAACCCAATGCTAAGCAAACGAATTAAATCCAACAAGGTGTCAATTTCTGACTCTTCCCTTCCGACATCCGTTTCCCGCGACTTCCACAACTTAAAGAGGTACTGTCTCCATGTGAGACTCATCATCGGGACTTATATGCAAAAATGCAGTGCCTACAGTCGCCCCCACTTTGATGGGACTTGTGCAGTGTGTGATAGTGACAATCCTATCAAAGTTATGCAATGCATTTTTACTTACCTGTCTCGCCAGCCGCTGCTTGACTTGCCTGTTGCTCTGAGATGTTTCAACCTGAGTTGATCTGGTGGTGAGGTGCTGTGACCCCTGAGGTTCATCCCTGCGAAATGATGTGATCTCTAGGAATCACTACCGAACTGAACTGATGAGAGTTGGTCCATTTCCGAACCTTTACTGAGTTGAGATTGTGGTCAATTTCCGAACCGTGCTCCATTTTCGGAGTGCCATTTTCGGCGTGCTAAACCTCATTTTGAGGGGTCGTTGATGTGTTGGTGGTCCATTTCCGAACCGTGTTCCATTTTCGGCATGCTAAACCTCATTTTGAGGGGTCGTTGATGTGATGGGGGTTCACTTTTGAACTGTGCTTCATTTTTGGAGCGCCATTTTCGGCATGCTAAACCTCATTTTGAGGCGTCGCTGATGTGATGGTGGTCCATTTTTGAAATGTGCTCCATTTTTGGAACGCCATTTTCGGCATGCTAAACCTCATTTTGAGGCGTCACTGATGTGATGGTTGTCCATTTTCGTACTGTGCTCCATTTTTGGAGCACCAGTTTCGGCATGCTAAACCTTATTTTGAGGCGTCGCTGATGTGATGGTTGTCCATTTTCAAACTATGCTCCATTTTTAGAGCGCCATTTTGGCATGCTAAACCTCATTTTGAGGCGTCGCTGATGGTTGTCCATTTCCAGACCGTGCTCCATTTTGGAGTGCCATTTTTGGCGTCTGATGTGATAGTTGTCCATTTTTGGACCGTGCTCCATTTTCGGAGTGCCATTTTCGACGTTTGATGTGATAGTGGTCCATTTCTGAACCATGTTGTATGAGAAAGGGTATACCGGTCGCCCCCAGTCTCGATAAATCTTTCTATCCTTTGCTTTTTTTATTAGATCAAGGTAGATCTCTCGATGTGATGTTGCATAACAATATATTGTATTGCCTCTCACGAGATAATCCTGATAGCTAAACATATTTTCGTCCTCAACGGATGCTTATTGTCGAAACCAGAGAACCTTCAAAGTACTTAATACACTCAAATCCGCTCGTCTGAATGAGTGATCTGAACTAGACTCCTAGTGTGTGTGTGCCAAGGCTCTTTTGCAGCTTAATCCTTAAGTAAGCCAACTCGATGATTTTGTCTCGGAGAATTGGATCAGTGGGTCTAACCAACCGAGATGTCTTGATCATACTTTGTGATCACTTCCTCGTACTCAACATGATATGGTTCCCTTCTTTTTTCCGTTTGTCTCTTTCTTTTCTTTCTTTTCATTTTAAACTTCTTTTTCTTTTTGTTTTTTTTTTTTCTTTTTTCTTTTTTATTTCTTTTCTTCTCTTTTTTCGACACACCTACCCTTTAAGGTAGCATTTCTCCTCATGGTGGTCCTAATACTCGACCATGGGTAGCTTCACGCTTATCGATTATAGGTGGTCTATTTTTTCCTTTTCTCTTCAGAGACTTTTTTCTTTGTTTCCAACCATATCACATATCGTAGCATAAGTAAATCAAGATGGACATCTAGGGAAACGATCATTTAGTGATCTGCCATCTCTTCAACTAGTCATTTCGCAAACTACTCAGGCTTCTACTGCTAAGATCCCGTAATAAGTGCTCGCGAGTCTAGCCGAGATCAACTACTAAGAATACCGGATGAGAGCACATCTTGCACTTATCATTTCTAAGGATTCACCATACAACAAACAATTTCATCACCGGACATATGCTTAGCCATCAAGGACTTCTCTCTCTCTATCTCATTTTTTTTTTCACTTCACTGTAATTCTTCAACCGCTAATAATGTGGGCTTCGCCCCCTTTGATTCATTCTCAAAAACTGCTGGTAGCACGGGCCTCAACGCTGAGGGTTCATTTCCAAAACTAATGATTATGTGTGGTCCTCAACCCTGGGGATCCATTTCTGAAAACTGTTGATACTGTTTTGTTGCTCTCAGCTTGCTTGTATTTTTCTGCTTTTCCTTCTTTTCCTAGAGACTTGTGAACACAAACAAAACAACAGAATAAAAACACGTGCGTGCGATGTGTATGTATGCATGTGTGGATGTACTCCATTTTCCTGATGGGTTAGACCCTCATTGTGCTCCTTTGCGCCATGTGCCTACGCATGTCTCTCATCGCCCCCTAGGTCTGCTTATAGTGTCCTCCTACCGGTTCTCTTATGGTGATTGTGCAGTTCTCATTTCTCTGAAACCTATAAACACAGAACAAACACAAAAATTGCAAGTACGTTATGCATGGATGAATTTCCTATCCTGTGGGTTAGGTCTTCTACCAATTCTCCCAGTAACTGCTCTGTCTCTTATTCCTTAGGTGAAATATTGCTTCAGTTTGTCCATGTTGATAGGCTTGGTGAACTCGTTCCCTTCTAAGTCTGACAGTCTCACTGCCCCGTTTCTTATTACCTTCTTGACTTCGTATGGCCCTTCCCAGTTAGGTCTGACCTTTCCTCTCGGGTCCATCGTTAACAACTTTGACTGCTTAAATACCAGATCCCCATCTCTGATCTTAGTAGGACGCACATTTTGTTGAATGCCCGGGCCAATCTCTTCCTGTATAACTGCATATGATATAAGGACTTCATTCTCTTCTTATCGAGCAATACCAACTATTCAAATCTCTGCGAGGCCCATTCTTGTTCAGGTAACTCTGCTTCTACTAATACCCTCATGGACTGTATCTCAACTTCCACCGACAGTACTGTTTCCATTGCCTTTCGAGCTTCTTCTTTTCTTAAACACTTCAGCTGAATGTCATTCGCTTGTATTTTGTATAGTTCTTCCTACAAACTCACATAATGAGAAGCCACTTCTGAATGGCTATCTTGTCTTTTCTGCTTGCTTCTTTCGGGAATTCCCTGTGTTCTAAGTATCGCTGAATATCATAGTACCATGGTTTAATGCTTTTGTCAAATATACTCACGTCGTGCAGATTGAAAGGAAGATACTCAGGCAGGTAAGCGAAATGAACGTCTTTATTATTATTAAGGAAAATATTCGAACAGGTAGATGAAGTCAATGTCTTTATTATTAATAAATGTTGGATCACATTTGAATAAGATCAGGGAAACAACATCTCCATAATTTGCAACTTCGTCTTCCCCCGTCTTCTCGCTTCCTTCGACCATCAGATTCTCCAAGTGCAGTAGTTCTTTTTTCCCATTTACTTCCCCTTTTTGCAACCTCCTTCTCGTCACTGTCCGAGAAGTTTTCCCAGAAATTCCCCATCTACTCTATTTCACCTTTACGACTGATGTCCCATATCCCCATACGAGAAGTTTGGTGGTTATGAGTTTGGAGGACAAGGCTGTCAGATAGGCCAGAGTTGATCATGTGGGTGGGTGAAGGTTTTCTGTGCGTGTTGAGTTGCTCTTTTCTGGGTCGGGTATTTTATGGGAATCAATGACGTCTTGGTGTTGGACAAAATGACCCATAGCGTCACTATTTGCACAGATCATTGTGTTGTTGTAGCAAATTAACTATGTAACAACAAGGAAATTGCACTCTCGTCATTTGTGATTAGATCACCATAGATATATAAATGAAGAGAGGTCCCTATGATTAGTTCCTGGATTGAGATGATATGAGACAGTATCAGTCCACGAAGGATTAATCATTAAATATCCCTAGCCGTAGTATTATCGAGACTGGACATCGATAATGCGGAATAGGCTAGTATTGCACTTGTGCGCGTTGTGAGGGCACAACGGCATAGTTCTCATATATAAGAAGTATTGGATACTTGTGCAAGTGCGATAGGAGGTCGTGTTTCACCGATGGTACGGGAAACAGCTTCGCTCTGGATAGACCCTTCGGAATCCCATTGGTATTATGACTAGGTGTCTATGGGAGGCCGAAATCAAGGTAGGTGTGTATAGTCTTAACCTGAGACTTACATCGCTAATACTTACGACAATCGGTAAACTTTGGTTTTGGTGGTGGGGGATCTTAACTGGTTCTGTGTTCACCTCTTCTGGGTTTATCAGGAATCGTAGTGTATTGGATGTGATGTCGAGATGGAAGTGTCACTCCAGTCATAATGGAGATGATGTCACGCAGGATACGGTATTAGTGCTCTTAAAAAGTGATGCGCATCCAATCGTGATATTATGACCAGGTCATGAATATCCGATTATAGAGACTAGTTACCAGACATCCGATATGTGTTTCGGACGGGGCAGACACTTATCCAGCCCCAGCCCTAGCACGTGATTATCCGATACTGGGCCAATATGCACAATACAATACAATTGTATACTACGCTTGATACAGATCTAGATATTCTTTGATGAATATGTCCGGAGAACCTGGGAAGACTTGGTGCTTTGCTAGGAGTCGACCTTGTCTCGTAAATCGGTAGAACGTAGTACTTGGTACGTACGTGATTCGGATACTCCGACGACCGTATTTACTGCCAGATTATCCGGGGATCTCATGGGTCGCTTCCCGATAATCCACCGATGACGCACTACTCGCACTCTTAAATAATCTGGGATTATAAAGAAGAGAGAGAGAAAATTAATCTAGGATTAATAACGGAGATATTTTATCCGGGATAAAATGTCGTCTAAAGAGAGAGAACGATTAATTTGGAATTAATCGATGAATTAATATATTCGATATATTAAACGAAATTAGATTTCGACGCGGAATTAAAATTAGATTTTAATTCGGGCAAACGAGTTAATTCAGAATTAATTCGTTAGCGACGTAAATAATAATTTCGCCAGGCGCAATTATTTATTTAAATTCGATTGAATTAACGTCGCGACGTAAGCTCGGTATTTCGGAAATATCGAACCCGAACGCGTGAGTGCACGTGGGCCCACTTTCATTTGGAAACGTGTGGGGCCCACATGACACATGTCATGTTATGCTTATTTGACACTCTAATGCTTTGCATGGAGATTGTGTACATTGCACTCAATGGTAATGCATGGAAATGAAGTGTTTGACACTCTAAGCCTTTGCATGTGTTGTGTCATAAATTTATTATTAATTTAATAAATTATGGCATAAATATAAATTGATTTTTGGTAAATCATTTTATTAATATAACACAACTTATTCTCTCTCAATTTCTCTCTTCTAGCTCACTCCCAAATGAAGAAATGTTACTGGTTTTGGAAGCCAGAAACCGTGAGCAAAAGGGAAGCCAAGAGTGGTTTCTCATGGTGAGAAATCAAGTGCTAGCACACTACGAGTCTTGCGAAGGTGGTAGGGAGGTTCCCCCATGAGACGGGATCCATCCGATGAAGATTGGAGCTCCGTTTCTTCACCCAATTTTCTGTTTTTGTAGGACAGTGGACTGTTGCAGTGATGAGATCAATGCAGTGCGTTTTTGGGCTTGAATCGTCTCCAAATCGACTCTACCGATCAATGTGAGTATTCCGCTACCTCCGTTGATGTGTTCACACATAATTTCATGTCTTGTTTGACCTTGGGACCTTATAGAAAACCAACACTTGGATCTCATGCATAAGGCAGGTACAATTGTCAGTTTTGTGGCCTTTTTACTTTTGGAAGTAACAATATAGGTTTGGGTCAAGGTAGCGTGCCACATGGTTTGGAAGTGGTTTAGGCTCTAAGGGATTTAGGATTCCTTGCCTTTTCAGCTATTCAAACACATCTGACAAAGGTCTACCAAGATTGGAGAATCATCTGTTTCTGATATGGGCAACCTCAGATGGAGTGGGCTTGGTCCTTAAAGGTTTCCTAATGGTCTTTCCATTCTAGTTGCACAACTTTATGTTATTGGCTACACGGGGTACGGTCAAACTGGCCACAGCATTGGTCAAAACTTGCAACTGCTCAGTAATTTTGGTTACTCTGGTCTCCAATTGATCCAGGCGGGATCCCTCGTTGACTGACTCGCTCATGTTGGCTGACGGTCTTTTGACGAGTCTTCCTTATTTCCTAACCCAATGGGTATCTATGATGGCTTTTAGACACAAGGGTTAACATGATGCGTGTATGCATGAGGTGCATGAGATGTGTGCGATGTATGGAATATATAAGTCGGCCTATTGTCATTTTAAAGCATTCAATCATACTATTGTGAGGTGCAAACTTTTCCCAGTTGAAAATGCCCAACAGGTTTACACTTTTGCGATAACATGGCTAAATGACTCCAAATGATAAGAGGCCCAAACACAAAATGGCCCATTGGCATTTCAGAAATGTTTGGCCCAATTGTCAAAGGACATGAACTCGTCCCAGTTTAAATGGCCCAACAAGTTCACATCTCTTGACAAGAAGTCCAACTGAATCCAAATGATGATGGTCCTTAACACAAGCATAAAGAAATAATTTCTATTGGTCATATAACTATGGTTCACATGTGAGTTTACAGGGTGTAGAAAAAGGCTCCCGCTGACGAAGGATTGCCCACAACTAGGACTCCTCACTAAAGGGTTCGAGCGACCAAGTGAGCGCACTTTTTTTATACCTTAAGGTACATGCCAACGAGTTATGGTGCGTGACTAACTGTCAAATGGATTTCCTATTGTAGATTCCCCAGAGGGAGGGTGGAGCGAACTCTTTTAAATACCCAAGCCTCTTAGGCTCTTATCACTTTGGTGACAGGAATAAACAACAAGTCCTCCAAATTAGTATGTCACAGTGAGCTGCAGGTAATGATTATCTAGGTGCCTTCACAGCTTTTCCTTATAGAAAGGTAGTGAATGAAGGAAGACACCAAACAATTAACTAGCTCTAATAATGCCTTTGATTAAACCCTTTCAACCCACGGTAAACACGGTTAACTAAAGCACAAATCACAATCATTACAAGACATTATTTCGGGGCCGATTCTCTATCCCAGTGGAGTCGCCAGACTGTAAGACACAGAAATCGGCGACGCTGTTCCAGGCTCGCGGCCTAGTCGGGAATACGGAGTAGCCTACGGGGGAACTAAACCGGAGAAATAACATGGAGTTGCCACCCAGTGTGAAATGGGAAAATGATTTAAGGCCGCACTCACCCCTCGCAAGGTAAGACCTCAAACCGTTGGGTTCGGAATGGTCCCTTACTTATGCCACTTGTAATGAAAGGATTTATTTTATAATATAACCGAGTCTACGCAAGAACAACTTACATCTAAGTTCGCATATAACCTATGTCTAATTTTGCATATAACCTATGTCTAAGTTTGCATGCATAAAAGTAAGTCGTCATAACGACAAACACACAATAATCTCATGAACATATTGAATTATTAAATGCGAAAAATAAATAACAACCAAAACATAAACATGAATTAAATTCCTAATGCGAAATAAATAACTAATCATGCTCGAAAATAACCAAGTAAATCATGCATAAAAATAAATAACATATTAAACGACTAAATCATGCTTAGAAAAATAAATAGCCTACTAAACGACTAAATCATGCATAAACATAATAGTGGATTAAACGAAATATTTGTGTCTCTCAAGTGGTAGGTGGAGTTGTTTCCCAAGTACAAACCGCATTACCGTCCATTCATATTCGGCTACGGAATTTACGTATGGGTTTCCATCTGATATACAGCAAGAGAGAACACATATTCCATTCATCCGAAAGTCATAGCATACACCAATCAACAATACTCATGCGAAGTAAAATAAGAAAATAAATAAGAATAAATAAAAAGGGTGCCCTCAGGTCTAACCTCTTAAGTCGTCTCTTGGAAGTGCGTTACGTGGTAGTCGGAAGGGTTAATACTCCGCAACTTTTCCGGTTCGCTGGTTCAATATTTTCTTTTGTTGCCTCGCAGTTTTGGGCTGCTGTTTCCTCTGTTTTTTGCTGCTATTTTCTTGTCGTTATTCTTACGGTAATTGTGGACTGTTTCGCGGTATTTTAGGGGAGCAGTTTGCAGGTTTAAGGGTGCAATTTGGGTACAGTTTTGGGTTATTTTCTGGACTATTTTGCAATGGTTTATGGGGCTATTTTGGAGTGTCTTTGGGTGATTTTTAGGACTAGTTTTTTTGGGGCTGTTTCAATTTTGTTATATTCGGCTAATGGGGCAGTGAATTTGATCTTGTTGGTGTCGGTGGAGGGTTGTTGCGAGGCAAGGGACATGTGTCTTTGTAAGTTGTTGTGTGCCTACGTGAGTGGTGGGGCTGGTTCACGTCATGTAGGGTTTATTTTGATTGTTTTCTACGTATGATGCTGAGTGTATGATCGTGATTATGAATATGTCTTGGCAGTTTGTGGGCTTTATGGTGTGTTTAAGGTGGCTGCTAGTTTTTGTTTGTTTCGGCTAGTGGGGGTTTGTGGAAGGTGCTTCATGCGTGGCTGTGTGGTGTGTTTAAGCAAGGGACGAAGGGCCGAGGGTTGCTGCCTGGAAATGAGAGAGAGGCGTGCGTGTGTGAAGAGTGAGTGTTTGTTTGTGAGGAGAATGGATGTGTCTCTATTCCTTTAGGGTTTGTTATGGCTGTAAGTATTAAGAGTGAGAGATTAGGGTTTTGTATGGAGGATGCCGTGAGTGAAGAGAATGTGTGAGGACGTGAAGGGATGAGGGAAGAAGAGAGTTGTGGCTGAAGGCTTAGAGAGCTGTGCGGAAGGTAGAAGATGATAAGAAGGTTTATGGTTTTAGTTTTTTGTGTCTTACCGTGAATATTAGCTCACGGGGTCTAAGTGTTTGGTTTATGCCTCTTTTTATAGGCAAAGGTCGGGGTTATCCTATTGTGAATAGGGAAAGAATATTGTGTAATTTTGGGGTAATTTTTAATTTGTGTGTTATAAGGAAATGATCCATTCAATTTAGAAAGATGATTTGTTTTAGTTTAGGAAAATGATTTGTTTAATTTAAGAATGAGATTTGATTTGATTTATTTAATTTAGGCATGTGTTTTATTTAATTTGGAATGTGATTTATTTAATTTGGGAAGGGGGATTTGATTTGATTTATTTAATTTGGGAAGGTGATTTGGTTTGATTTTAACATGTGTTTAATGTGTTTGAATATTTTTGGATGTGATTTAATGGGCTTGGAGGCTTATGGGCGTGTAGGATGGTTAGTTGATGGGCTTGGGCGTGTGGTTGGTGGTGTGTGGGCTTGGTGTGTGACTTGCGGGGGTTTTGGGCTAAGGATAAGTTTAAAGCAGAGGCTTAACGAGCAAACCCGAAGCTAATCAAACGAATTAAATCCAAAAAGGTGTCAATTTCTGACTCTTCCCTTCCGACGTCCGTTTCCAGCGACTTCCACAACTTAAAGTGGTAGTGTCTCCATGTGAGACTCATCATCGGGACTTATGTGCAAAAATGCAGTGCCTACACTACCCTTAAGGTAACATTTCTCCTCATGGTGGTCCTAATACTCGCCCATGGGTAGCTTCACGCTTATCTGTTATAGGTGGTTTATATTTTCTGCTTTAGAGACTTTTCTTTTGTTTCCAACCATACCACATATTGTAACACAAGTAAGTCAGGATGGGCATCTAAGCGAACGGTCATTCATCAATCCGCACTCTCTTCAAGTATTCACCTTGACGACTACTCTGGCTTTCACCGCTAAGATCCTATAATTAAGTGCTCGCGAGTCTAGTCAAGATAAACTACTCAAAATATCGGATGGGAGTACCTCTCGCACTTATTGTTTCTAAGGTTTCACCATATGGCAAACAATTTCATCATCGGACTTATGTCTAACTATTAAGGACAAAAAACAAATTTTTTTTTTCACAATGGTCTTTCTATCCTTGCCGTAAGGTTTTCTGTTTCTCGGTTTCCTTTTCCCCGATATCAATGTTTACTAAACTCTTCTTGACAAATCTCTCTTTCTCTAACCCAACGGATATCTATGATGGATTTTAAGACACAGGGTTTAACATGATGGGTGTATGCATGAGATGTATTAGATATAATATGCATGTGGTTATCAAACTGAATATATCATTCCGACCTTATTTCTCTCACATTCGCGGTAAGCCTATTTTTGGTTCTAGGTATGGCTTACTTTATGTACCAATGTGGGGTACATAAAATCGTTCTCTCCTATGCTAGGGGGTGAACCTTGGCTGCTTCTGTCCCTTTCCATCGGTAAAAGACAAAGACCGCCCATTTACAACATGGACTAAGTCGATTATGGGTTCATGCCATTGTCTATAAATGGCGAATTGGGCTTTCGGCAACCATGGTCATGGGGATGAACTTAGAGGTATCCAAAAGTATACAAATATACCGTAACAAGGCGTATCTTTCTGGATGAAAGCCAGTGCGGATATCGAACTCATGCTTCTAGCATACTTGGATCATGTTTGGAATTTCTAAGCCCATCAAGGTTTTCATACAAGTTGGCCCATTATCATTTTAAAGCATTCAATCACATTATTGCGAGGTGAAAACTTGTCCCAGTTGCAAAAGGCCCAACAGGTTTATACTTTTGCAATAACTTGGCTAAACAACTTCAAATGATAGGGGGCCCAAACACAAAGTGGCCCATCGGCATTTTAGAAACTTTTGGCCCAATCGTCATAAGGCACAAACTCGTCCCAGTTTAAATGGCCCAACAAGCTCATATCTCATGACAAGAAGTCTAACTGAATCCAAATGATGATGGTCCTAAACACAAGCATAAAAGGGGTAGCTTCTATAGGTCATACAACTATGGTTCACATGCGGGTTTAGAAAAGTATAGATAAAGGCTCCCACTGGCGAAGGATTGCAATTAACTAGGTCTCCCCACTCAAGGGTTCGAGCGACCAAGTGAGCGTACCTTTTTATACCCTAAGGTATGTGCCAACGAGTGATGATACCATATAACGATCCGCCGGTTCGAGCGAAAATGACTTCACGATACATGAATAACTGTCAAATGGATTCCTCTATTGAAAATTCCCCAGAGGGAGGGTGGAGCGAAATCTCTTAAATACCCTGGCCTCTTAGGCTCTTATCGCCTTGGTGACAGGAATAAACAACAGATCATCCAAATTAGTCCATCACTTTAGATGATTATCTAGATGTCTTCACAGCTTTTCCTTTTTGGCTATAAAAAGGTAGTGAGTGAAGGAAGACACCAAATCATTATTTAACTCCAATATTTCTTTAGGTTAAATCAACTCTAGACAAGGTTAACTAAAACACAAATCACAAACATTACAAGACATTATTTCAGGGCCGATTCTCTATCCCCAGTGGAGTCGCCAGACTGTAAGACACAGAAGTGGATGACACTTTCCCGGTTTAGTCCCCCGCGGGCTACTTCGTACTCTCGACCGGGCTGCAATCCTGAGACAGCGTCGTCCACTTATGTGTCCTACAGTCTGAATGCTTTAAAATGATAATGGGCCAACTTGTATGAAAACCTTGATGGGCTTAGAAAGTCCAAACATGATCCAAGTATGCTAGAACGTGAGTTCGATATCTGCACTGGCTTTCATCCAGAAAGGATACGCGTTGTTACGACATATTTGTATACTTTTGGATACCTCTAAGTTCATCCCAATGATTGTGGTTGCCGAAAGCCCAATTCGTCGTTCTAGACAATGGCATGATCCCATAATCGGCTTAGTCCATGTTGTAAATAGGCGGTCTTTGTCTTTTACCAATGGAAAGGGACAGAAACAGCCACAGTTCACCCCGTAGCATAGGAGAGAACGATTTTGTGTACCCCACATTGGTACATAAAATAAACCATACCTAGAACCAAAAATATGCTTACCGTGAATGTGGGAGAAATAAGGTCGGAAGGATATATTCTGTTTGATAACCACATGCATATTATATCTCATATATCGCACGCATCTCATGCATCTCATGCATACACGCATCATGTTAAACCATGTGTCTTAAAAGCCATTATAGATATCCGTTGGGTTAGAGAAAGAGAGATTTGTCAAGAAGAGTTTAGTAAACATGGATATCGGGGAAAAGGAAACCAAGCAACAGAAAATCTTAAGGCAAAGATAGAAAGACCATTGTGAAAAAAAAAATTTGTTGGTTTTTAGTCCTTAATAGTTAGACATAAGTCCGTTGATGAAATTGTTTGCCCTAGGGTGAAACCTTAGAAATGATAAGTGCGAGAGGTACTCTCATCCGATATTTTGAGTAGTTGATCTTGACTAGACTCGCGAGCACTTAATTATAGGATCTTAATGGTGAAAGCCTGGGTAGTCGGCAAGGTGACTAGTTGAAGAGAGTGCAGATTGATGAATGACCGTTCACTTAGATGTTCATCCTGACTTACTTGTGTTACGATAAGTGGTATGTTTGGAAACAAAAGAAAAGTCAATAAAGCATAAAATATAAACCACCTATAACCGATAAGCGTGAAGCTACCCATGGGCGAGTATTAGGACCACCGTGAGGAGAAATGCTACCTTAAAGGGTAGGTGTGTTGAAGAAAAAAATAATAATAAAAAAAACAAAAGAAAAAGAAAACCATACCATATTGAGCACGGAAAAGCAATTGCAGAGTATAATTGAGACATCTAGGTTGGTTTGACCCATCGAACCCAATTTCTAAACGAAATCATTGAGTCAGCTTACCTAGGAATCAAGATGTAAATGAACCTTTGCACACACACACTTTGAGTCTGGCTTAGATAATTTATTCAAATACTTGGAATTGAGTTGCATCGAGTGTTTTGAAGGTTTTCTGGTCTCATTACTGAGCATTCTTTGATGACAATGATATGTATAACTATTGGGACTATTTCGTAGCCTGTAATGGGGTATGTTGATACGGAATGCCACACCACGTAGTCCGCCTCGACCTAGTGTAAGGAACGGAGAACAGAAAACCTAAGCCAGATATGGGGGCGACCAGTCTACCACCCCGCGAATAAAGGACATCACGAGATCTTTAGCCATGGGACCAAAGAAAACTGAGCAATCACTAGAGTAGAATTGGCAGGAGGAAACTATAAGCAGGCCTAGGGCGCGACCAAAGACTTTTATATGCAAAGGGCACCAAAGATCACAATGAAGGCCTAACCCATCAGAATAAGAAATACATCCATGCATACATATCACATACATGCAATTTTTGTTTTGTGTTCGCAGGTTTTTAAGGAAAAAAGGAAAAATGCGGCAAAGACAAGCGAATCAAGAACGGTTCAAAAATGTACCATCTCAACAAGTATCGGTTCAGAAATGAACCATCTCAACAAGTAGCGGTTCAGAAATGAACCATCTTTCAACAAGTAATGGTTCGGAAATGAACCATCTCAACAAGTATCGGTTCAAAAATGAACCATCTCAACAAGTAGCGGTTTAGAAATGAACCATCTTTCAACAAGTAACGGTTCGGAAATGAACCATCTCAACAAATATCGGTTCGGAAATGAACCACCTATCAAGTAACGGTTTGGAAATGGACCATCTCCCATCAGTAACGGTTCGGAAATGAACCATCTCAACAAGTAACGGTTCGGAAATGAACCACCAATCAAGTAACGGTTCGGAAATGAACCACCTATCAAGTAACGGTTCGGAAGACAATATCAATCCACGAAGGTTTAATCATTAAATATCCCTAGTCAGAGTATTATCGAGATTGGACATCGATAATGCGTAAAAGACTAGTATTACACTTGTGCGCGTTGTGGGAGCATAACAGAATAGTTCTCATATATTTGGGTATTGGATACTCATGCAACTGTAATAGGAGGTTGTGTTTACCGATGGTACGGGAAACAGCTTCGCTCTGGATAGACCCCTCGGAATTCCATTTGTAGTATGACTATGTGTCTATGGAAGTCCGAATCAGGGTAGGTGTATTTGGTCTTAACCTGAGACTTGCACCGCTAATACTTACGACAATCAATATACTTTAGTTTTGGTCGTCCAGGGCTTTAATCGGTTCTGTGTACGACTCTTCTGGGTATATTGAGAATCGTAGTGTGTTGGGTGTGATGTCGAGACGGAAGTATCACTCCAGTCATAGTGGAGATGATGGTCACGTAGGATACTGAACTGATGCTCTTATGTACTGCAGTCATCGGGATAATATGACTAGGTCATGATTATCCGATTATAAAGACTAGTTACCAGAGATCCAATATGTGCTTCGTACGGGGCAGACATAATTCCAGCCCCAGGCCTTGCATGTGACATCAAATGCTGGATCGATATACGCAATACTACGTATACTACGCCTGATATAGATCACATATTCCAGTAAGAATATTTCTGGAGAATTGGGTAGGCACGGTGCTTTTCTAGAAGCCAACCATGTCTTGTAAATCAGTAAAAACGTAGTACTAGGTACGTACGTGTTCGGATAGTCCGATGACCGAATTTACTGCCAACATATCTGGGGATCTCATGGGTCGCTTCCCGAAGATTCACCGATGACGTATGACTCGCACTTTATTAATCTGGGATTAATTATAAGAGATAGAATATTAATCTGGGATTAATTACGGAGATATTTTATCTGGGATAAAATATTAATTAAAGAGAGAGAACGATTAATTTGGAATTAATCGATAAAATAATATATTCGATATATTATTCGAAATTGGATTTCGACGCGGAAATGAAATTAGATTTTAATTCAGGCGAACGAGTTAATTTAGAATTAATTCGCAAGCGACATGAATAGTAATTTTCTTAGGCAAAGTTATTTATTAAATTAGATTTAATTTCGTCGCAACAGAAAATTCGTTAATTCGGAATTAGCGAACCCGAGCCCGGGAGTGTTTGCGGGCGCACTCGCATTTGGAATCGTCATTCATGTGATGGATGTCTTGTCACTTTGAGTGATTGACAAGCAGTCACTATTCATGTGTGATATGAGTAGTTGTAAGGCATTTATTGTCATTTTGGCTCCAAATTTTGGTTTGACTTTTTGAAAGCCTAATACCAAAATTTTGTAACATTTTTGGATAAGTTCATTTTAGGTTTTGGAAACCAAATAACCAACACACTCTCCTCTCTCTTTCTTCATCACATTCGGCCAAGGGCCAAGATATCCTTCTCTCCCATTTTTCTTGGCAAGGCCGAGAATTACAAGAAGTATAAAGGAAAATTTATGGCAATTTTTCCTATACTACCACATAAAGGGTCATTCTAAGGTGATAGTGAACTAACTCATGAGCATGGATTCATAACACAAAGCTTGGAGCTTGGAGATCCTTCCATGGTGGTGACCGAATTCTCAAGGAGCACAAGAAGGACCTTGGCCGAGAGCTTCATGGAGCAAGGGCTTGTGTTCATCGCATCAAAATCCGATCAATGTAAGTATGATTTCACCGTACTTCTTGATGTATTCACATATGTTTCATTGCTTGATTTGATCCTTGGGACTTAATAGAAACCCAACAATGGTATCTTGAGCCATTTTGAGCATGAAACTTGATTAGGGTAAAAATTGGGCAAAACTGATTTGAGCATGTTTGAGTGAAATTGGTTGTTTGAGTATGCTTAAATTATGATACATGGTGTTATGCATTGTCAATTGATAAAAATCGAATTGGATAATTTTCCCCAAATCACTTGGCTTGGCCGAAAGTGTGCAATGCCCTAAATGTCATGGTATTTTGTGTTTTTGATCATTGGATGAGTTGAAACCACTTGGGTAATGTTGATTGTGGATTTAATTGGATTGAAACCGAATCGGACAAAGAAATCCCTACCATTGTCGTGACTTGAAGCATGTAAAATGATGTAATTTTTTATTCAAATGTGTTGGACATATGTTGATGATAATGTGCATAATTAATTGAGTAAATTGGTGTTTTGGAAATATTAATTTTGTTAATTAATTATGGCATACACTTTGGTTAATTTAATTATGAAATTTGGAATTTTGAAATTAAATTAATTTGGCTTAAATTTGGAATTGGGCTTGTAAAGTTGTTATTGGGCTGAATGGGCTTGGTTGGGCCAAGTTTGGTTTAGGCTAAATTGGTTGGATCCAATTGGGCCCAAAACCATTACCATAAAGTCCAAATATGACTTAATGGACCTTTAATTTTAATTGGGCCTAATGGGCCTAAATTGGTTTCTTGGCAAATAAGGGTGATTCCTTAAATGGGCTTTGGTATTTGGGTTTGACCCATATTGACCAAAAGTCCATGCCTTTAGAAAATAATTAAAAAGCCCATTGGACTTTAAATTAAATTGACATTTGATGTTAATCGGGCTTTGAGAGCCGTAAAGATTAGATTTAGAATATAAGTCGTAAAGGTTGATAAATAAAATGTAATATTTAATTTGGAATTAAATAAATGAAGTAGTATTAAATACAAATTAAATTGGATTTAATGTTGTAGTTTAATATAATTCAAGAATCGTACTTTGAGTACTTATTCGCCAAACGAGTCGGACTCGCGCAAAATCAAATCGTCGTTTGAACATTGGATGGTCATTAATTATCATATTAATTAATTGGATTAGATTGATTGATAACATGCTTGTGTGAATACATGGATGCGATGTATGAATAATGTATATCGGATGGATATTAGATGGGTGAGGGCAATTTTGGAAATTATTGTAAAATTTAGAATTTATTAAATTGGACCTGTGTGTCCAGCTATTACTACCTCCTTACTCTCTTTGTATTCTCTTCTCACCTATTCCCCTCAATGTCAATGAGGTTCTTTAGAAGTGTATGTAATAGGGTAGAAGTAATACTTGTGCTAGCGGGGAGAGAGAAATGGAGAGATTGTTTTAAGGAACAATGTGTTTAAATATCCATCCGCATATCATTATTATATTATTTACGCGCCTTATTATGTGTTTAGAATGCATGTTTAAAGGGTGTATATGATGAGACCTTAACAAACAAGATAATTAATGTTGGATTGCCAATTACGCGAAAAACCCCACTACATATTAAGCGTTTTCCTTCCATTGAGTGATTCTTACTCAAGATCCAAGACTGGCACTGGTTTGTGTTAGACATTATGTCCCATAGCGTCACTGTTTGTAAATGATATTGTATTATTGTACAAAATTAACTATGTGATAATGAATTGCCTTTTGCCGTTTTGTAATTTATTTACTTTGATATATAAATGGCGAAAGTCCATATGATTAGTACCGGATTGAGATGATATGAGACAGTATCAATCCATAAAGGTTTAATCATTAAATATCCCTAGTCGTAGTATTATCGAGATCGGACATCGATAATGCGGAATAGACTAGTATTGCGCTTGTGCACGTTGTGAGGGCACAACGGCATAGTTCTCATATATTTAAGTATTGGATACTTATGCAAGTGCGATAGGAGGTTGTGTTTTACCGATGGTACGGAAAACAGCTTCGCTCTGGATAGACCCCGCGGAATCCCATTGGTAGTATGTCTACGTGTCTATGGGAGGCCGCATCAAGGTAGGTGTATATGGTCTTAACCTGAGACTTACATCGCTAGTACTTGCGACAATCGGTAAACTTTGGTTTTGGTGGTTGGGGACCTTAACCGGTTCTGTGTACACCTCTTCTGGGTTTATCGAGAATCGTAGTGTACTGGATGTAATGTCAAGATGGAAGTATCGCTTCAGACATATGGAGGCGATGATCACGCAGGACACAGAACTAGTACTCTATAAAAGGTTGCAACCGTCGGGACAATATGACCAGGTCAGGATTGTCCGATTTAAAGAGACTAGTTGCTTGATGTCCGATATATGTTTCGTACGGGGCAGACACATCTCCAGCCCCAGGCCTAGCATGTGATCATCCGATACTGGATCGATGTACGCAATACTACGGTATACTACGCTTGATACAGATCTTATATTCCTATAAGAATATTTCTGGAGAATTGGGTAGGCATGGCGCTTTGCTAGAAGCCAACCTTGTCTTGTGAATCGGTATAGACGTAGTACGAGGTACGTACGTGTTCGGATTATCCGACGACCGGATTTACTGCCAAAATATCCGGAGATCTCTTGGGTCGCTTCCTGAAGATTCACCTATGATATTTGATTCGGACTTAATTAATCTTGGATTAATTACGGAGAAACTTTATCTCGGATAAAGTGCCTAGTTTAGAGAGAGAACGATTAATTTGGAATTAATCGACAAAATTATTATATTCGATATAATAATCGAAATTCGATTTCGACGCGAAATTAAAATTAGATTTTAATTCGGGCAAACGAGTTAGTTTAAAATTAATTCGTTAGCGACGTAAATAATAATTTCGCCAGGCGCATTATTTATTTAAATTCGATTTAATTAACGTCGCGACGTAAGCTCGGTATTTCGGAAATATCGAACCCGAACGCGTGAGTGGACGTGGGCCCACTTTCATTGGGAAACGTGTGGGGCCCACATGACACATGTCATTACATTGCATGGTGTTAGTTACAAAACACTCTATGAGGCATTGCATGGTGATAGTGTATAAAACACTCTATGGCATTGCATGGTGATAGTGTACAATTCACTCAATTGGTTTGCATGGAGTTTGAGTGTTGGACACTCTAAGCCATTGCATGGTTTGTGTCATAGATTTATTATTAATTTAATAAATTATGGCATAAATATAAATTGATTTTTGGTAAAACAAAATAAATCAATCACACAATTCTCTCTTCTCTCTCAAAATGCCGTGACTCTCCATGGAAGAACAAAGGAAGATTTGATCATCCATTCTCCATTTTTGCTAGCACAAGCAAGGGATCAAAAGAGGTGATAGGGAAACCATCAAAGAGCAAGGAATACAAAGCTTGGAGCTTGTAGTCTTCTTCCTCCTCTTGGCCGAATCCTCCACCACTTGGAGCTTCTACCATTTGATCTTCTACTTCATCACAAGGCATTGTAAGTATGATTCCGCCATACTTCATGTTTAAATATATATTCTTTATAGTATTTCACATGCTTAATCTTTGTTTGGGACCTATATAATAGAAACCAACAATGGTATCAAGCTAGGTTTAAGCATGAAATACTTTAGGTTAAATTTGGGTAAAATTGATTGAAGCATGTTCTTGTGAAATTTGATGAATGAGTATGCTTATATGTATGTTAAATGACATTATATGAAATCAATTTTATGAAAAATGCATTGGATGATTTTTCCCCAAATTATTTCTACCTTGGCCGAATGGGTGTGATAAATTGATTGAAGCATGTTCTTATGAAATTTGATGAATAAGTATGCTTGCATGTATATAGAATGATATTACATGGAATCAATTTTATGAAAAATGCATTGGATGATTTTTCCCCAATATATTCACCTTGGCCGAATGGCATGATGAAATTGATATAAGCATGTTCTTATGAAATTTGATTAATAAGTATGCTTGCATGTGTATAACATGATGTTATATGGAATCAATTTCATGAAAAATGCATTGGATGATTTTTCCCCAAATCCATGCCTTGGCCGAATGTATTACTACTTGGAGTGGTTTGATATTTTTTGTGTATAAGATCATTGGATGACTTAGAACGTATACGGGACGTAGATTAGTAATTCAATCGGATTGAAAAACAAATCGACACAAAAAACTCACCTTGGCCGAATCAACAAGGACATGAAATGGAGTTGATTTTTGATAAAATTAATGTTGGACATTTATTTTGCAAAATACATGATTAATAAATTAAATGGGTATTTTTGAAATATTTGATTTAATGTATTAATCTTGGTATTACACTTTAATTAATTGGACTTTAATGTTTGGAATATTAAAATTTAATTAATGGGCTTTAATAATTTAATTGGGCCTTATGGGCTTAAAATTGGTTTTATGGCACTTAAGGGTGATTCCTTATTTGGGCTTGGTAATTGGGTTTGACCCACATTGACCAAAGCCCAAGCCTTAATAAATCAATTCTAAGTCCATTTGACTTGAATTAAATTCAACATTGGATGTTAGTTGGGCTTTGAGGCCAATAGATTAGATTTAGAATCTAAGTCTTTAAAGCACATTAAAAGTGTAAACATTTAATTTGGAATTAAATGAATGAATTAGTATTGAATACGATTAAATCAGATTTAATTAGTAGTTCGATATAATTCGCGAATTCGTACCTTATGTACTTATTCTCAATCGAGTTGGACTCGCGCAAAATCAAACCGTTGTTTGAACATTGGATGATCACTTAAACAAAGACTAATTAATTGGATTAGATTGGTTGTAAAAGCATGTCTTGTTTGAATATATATGTATGTGATGAATGAATAGTGTATATCGGATGGATATTAGAAGGGAAAGGGTAATTTTAGAAATTATTGTAAATTTGGAATTTATAAATTGGACCTGCGTGTCCAGCCTTATCTCTTTATCTCTTTGTATTCTCTTCTCACCTAATTCCCCTCAATGTAAATGAGGTTTCTCTTATTGTATTATGTAATTGGGTAGTAGTAGAATAGTGCTAGCGGGGAGAGAAAGGGAGTGATTTGTTCTAGGAACAAGTTGTTTATATATCCATCCGCATATCACTATTAATTTACTTTACGCGCTTTATGATGTTTTAGAAGCATGCTTAAGGGTGTATGATGATGAGACCTAACAAAGATAAATAAATTGGTTGCCAATTACGCGAAAATCCCTCAATTTATATTAAGCGAATATCCTTCCATTGAATGATTCTTGTTCAAGATCCGAAATTGGCATTGGTTTGTTTTTGACCAAAGTCAAGACCTTTGTCAATCAAGGATGTACTTGAATCATGAGAGTTTTGTTGCATATCGGTGTCTTGTCCAAATCGTGATTTTTATTGGCCAAAGTCAAGTCACTTTTTGTCCAATGACATTGATTACGAAACTTTCCTCGTCAATGGGTCCCGCTTAACTGGAATCATTAGGTTTGTTTTTGGCCAAAGCCATGGCCTAGATGATTCGGAGGATAGGTTAGGAAAATGTATCGGATACATTGACATTATACGTATGTTTCGGACTTGGATGTCCACCTAACCGGATCTAGGAATTGGATGAGATCCAATTGATCATAGAGATCTACCTAAGTTAAATAGCATGCAATTTTTTATTGGCCAAAGTCAAGGTTGTGTGTTATTTAACGGGATCCTAGCCCGCTAGGAAATGCGATTTCCCGAGTTCTCTACAGAGGGTTGGAGACTTGAAGAAAATAGTGGGAGGCTATTATTGAATTTGCAATTTCGTTCAGATAATTAGCCTTACACGTCTTTCAAAATTATTTCGTCAATATTTTTTAGTTGGACTAATATATTGTTATTTTACTTGTAACAGTTTGACTGTACCCATAACATCGTTGACTTTATAGTTGGACTATAGTCGTCAAGATGATTGGCAAAGGTAATATCCGCGACATAATCATGGGCGATAATGTCTTCAAAGGGACAAACTTTGCCGACTGGGAAATGAACCTCAAGATTGTGCTTGGGGCTGAGAGGGTACTGTATACTATTCAGAGGCCTCTCCCGCCTAAACCCACTGAGCCACTGGAGCTAGAGTTATGGAGAACTCATAGTGATGATTGTGACCAAGCTCAGTCAATTATGCTAGCTGCAATGACTCAGCATTTCAGACGCCAAAATAGGGACTTGGATCCCTATAACATGATGGCAAGATTGCGTGATCTTCACCGCACTAACAAGCGGATGAAGAGGTACGAGCTAGTAAGGAAACTCTTCCGCTCCCGGATGACAGACGGCGCATCAGTTGAGGCCCACGGGACTCAAATGATCGCTGACATTGATGAGTTAGCCAATATGGGCATTGTCTTGGAGGCAGAGCTGACGATTGATATGATATTGCAATCGCTGCCCGATACTTGGAAACAAATCATCATCAACTACAAGTTGATGGATACTGACGACACTCTCGGAGAGTTGTTGTCCGTACTGAAGGAGTCCGAAAAGGAACTCCTAAAGGGGAGCAAGCGCGAGGCGCATTATGCATCGACCTCTCATGCGCCAAGGGCCGGGCCCAAGGCAATTGGAGGTGCGAGGAAGAAAAGTTTCAAGAAGAAGGGCAAAGGCAAGTTGACAGTGGCTTCTAGGAAGCCAAAGGACAAATCTCGCGACATCTGCCTAACTGCGGCAAGAGGGGTCACTGGAAACGTGACTGCCGAATGGGCAAAGGGCAGAGGGAGGATATCAAGGCTAGCAAGGCTATCGCCTCTGGTATGTTTGTCATTGAGATAATATGAATACTTCTAGTTTTAAAAATTGGATTTTTGATTCTGGTTGTGGTGCTCATATTTGTACTGATGTGCAGGATCTGCATGATAGCAGGGTGCTGGCGTCAGGGGAGATGGATCTACGGGTCGGAAACGGAACACCTGTTGCTGTTTTGGCCGTAGGGACTTTTGTTTTAGAACTGCCCTCAGGGCATGTACTTAAACTTATGAACTGTTATTTTGTACCTAGTTTAACTAGGAATATTATATCTGTATCCTTGTTAACCCAGCAGGGTTACACTTTTGTATTCAGAAACACTGGGTGTTATTTATATCTGAATGATGCAGAAATTTGCACAGCTGTTGCAAATAACGGTCTTTATATTTTGAATATAAATGAATCTCCTAAAATGACAAACAAAAGGCTCAAAAGGAGTAATCTAAAAGATGAAGCTTATATATGGCATTGTCGTCTAGGACACATCAACAAGACTCGCATATCCACACTCTCGAAGAGTGGGTACTTGGACGAATTTGATCCCAATTCATATGACGTCTGCGAATCTTGTCTTTTAGGCAAAATGCCTAAATCACCTTTTAGCGGTAAAGGTGAACGTGCCACAGAACTGTTGGCTCTAGTTCATACTGATGTATGCGGGCCCATGTCTAGCCAGCTAGGCTAGAGGTGGATTTCACTACTTCGTAACCTTTACAGATGATGCATCTCGTTACGGTTATGTGTATCTTATGAGACACAAGTCGGAAACTTTTGAGAAATTCAAAGAGTTTCGACACGAAGTGGAGAAACAAACAGGGAAGAGTATTAAGACATTACGGTCAGACCGTGGTGGGGAATACTTAAGTTGTGAGTTTCAAGATTACTTGAAAGAATATGGTATTCTTTCACAGTGGACTCCTCCTGGAACACCGCAATTAATGGTGTGTCCGAACGGAGAAACCGCACCTTGTTGGACATGGTAAGGTCAATGATGAGTCGCACTGAGCTACCAATATCCTTCTGGGGATACGCATTAAACAGTGCTATACTTATTTTGAATAAGGTACCGTCGAAGTCTGTTGAACAGACTCCATATGAAATATGGACAGGAAGGAAACCAGGTTTCTCTTTCCTGAAGATTTGGGGATGCTGGGCATATGTTAAACGTTTGGAAGGTACCAAACTTGAACCCAAATCTGATAAATGCCTTTTCGTAGGATATCCTAGGGAAACCAAAGGATATTACTTCTATCACCCACAAGAGAACAAAGTATTTGTTGCTCTACATGCATTTTTCCTTGAGAAGGATTTTATAAATGCAGTGGTAAGTGGGAGGAAAGTAGAACTCGATGAAGATCGTGGTAATACTGTTCCTGGCAATGAATCAACGACGGAACAAGAACAGACCGTCCAGGATGAGTCTGTACCACAAACTTCACATACACAAGGACCGCGTAGGTCGGAGAGAGTCAGAACAGTACCTGAGAGGTATGGGTTCCTGATCTCACCTCATGTAGATATATTAATCTTATTGAGGATAATGAGCCGGCTACGTATGAGGAAGCGATACAAAATATCGATTCCGCTTTATGGCAAGATGCCATGAAGTCCGAGATGGATTCCATGTACGCCAACCAAGTTTGGACACTGGTTGATGCACCAGAAGGCGTAAAGCCTATTGGATGCAGATGGATCTTCAAAAAGAAGACCGACATGGATGGCAACGTACAAACGTACAAAGCTAGGCTTGTAGCGAAGGGGTATCGTCAACAATACGGTATTGATTATGACGAAACCTTCTCACCCGTTGCCATGATTAAATCCATTCGGATAATGCTTGCAATAGCTGCATATTTCGACTTCGAGATATGGCAGATGGACGTTAAGACCGCTTTCCTTAACGGAAACCTTTTGGAGGATGTTTATATGCAACAGCCTGACGGTTTTATCGTGCCAAGACTTGCAAACAAGGTTTGTAAGTTAAATCGATCCATTTATGGATTGAAGCAAGCATCACGGTCATGGAATCAGCGTTTTGATGAGATCATAAAAGAATATGATTTCGTGCAAAACGCAGATGACCCTTGTGTATACAAGAAGGTTAGTGGGAGAGCACTTACTTTTATTGTTCTTTATGTCGACGACGTATTGCTTATAGGCAATGACATTCCCATGCTAACGTCGGTGAAAGCTTGGCTTTCATTAAAATTCTCCATGAAAGATCTGGGAGAAGCAGCCTTTATTCTTGGAATAAAGATCTACCGGGATAGATCCAGAAAGCTGCTTGGACTCTCCCAGAGTACATACATTGATAAAGTGTTGAAGCGATTCAACATGGAACAATCCAAGAGGGGATTGGTTCCAATGGTACGTGGTACCTCTCTGTCTAAGGACATGTGTCCTAAGACTCAGGAAGAGAGAGACAACATGAGTCGGATACCGTTCGCCTCGGCAGTCGGATCGATCATGTATGCCATGATATGTACACGACCTGATGTCTCATATGCTTTGAGCATGTGCAGTCGCTATCAGGCCGATCCAGGTGAAGGTCACTGGATAGCAGTTAAGAATATCCTTAAGTATCTTAAACGAACTAAGGATGCTTTCTTAATTTATGGAGGTGGAGAACTTGAGGTATCTGGGTATACCGATGCAAGTTTCCAAACCGACAAGGATGACTATAAGTCACAATCCGGGTACATTTTTTGTTTGAATAACGGAGCAGTGAGCTGGAAATCTTCCAAGCAAGATACTGTTGCCGATTCAACAACAGAAGCGGAGTACATCGCTGCATCTGAAGCAGCAAAGGAGGCAGTTTGGATCCGAAAGTTCCTAATCGGATTAGGAGTAGTTCCGTTAGCAGCTGAGCCCGTTCCATTGTATTGTGACAATAACGGGGCTATAGCGCAGGCTAAGGAACCAAGGTCTCATCAACGGTCCAAGCATGTTCTTCGACGTTACCATCTGATTCGGGAGATTATACATCGTGGCGATGTAAAGGTCGAGAAGGTCACATCAGATGATAACATTGCAGATCCGCTGACGAAGGCTGTTCTTCAGCAAGTTTTTGAACGACACATACATAGTTCGGGTATTAGATGCCTGAGTGACTGGCTATAGGCCAAGTGGGAGATTGTTAGACATTATGTCCCATAGCGTCACTGTTTGTAAATGATATTGTATTATTGTACAAAATTAACTATGTGATAATGAATTGCCTTTTGCCGTTTTGTAATGTTATTTACTTTGATATATAAATGGCGAAAGTCCATATGATTAGTACCGGATTGAGATGATATGAGACAGTATCAATCCATAAAGTTTAATCATTAAATATCCCTAGTCGTAGTATTATCGAGATCGGACATCGATAATGCGGAATAGACTAGTATTGCGCTTGTGCACGTTGTGAGGGCACAACGGCATAGTTCTCATATATTTAAGTATTGGATACTTATGCAAGTGCGATAGGAGGTTGTGTTTTACCGATGGTACGGAAAACAGCTTCGCTCTGGATAGACCCCGCGGAATCCCATTGGTAGTATGTCTACGTGTCTATGGGAGGCCGCATCAGGTAGGTGTATATGGTCTTAACCTGAGACTTACATCGCTAGTACTTGCGACAATCGGTAAACTTTGGTTTTGGTGGTTGGTAGTTTTTCCTTCTCCGGTTCTGTGTACACCTCTTCTGGGTTTATCGAGAATCGTAGTGTACTGGATGTAATGTCAAGATGGAAGTATCGCTTCAGACATATGGAGGCGATGATCACGCAGGACACAGAACTAGTACTCTATAAAAGGTTGCAACCGTCGGGACAATATGACCAGGTCAGGATTGTCCGATTTAAAGAGACTAGTTGCTTGATGTCCGATATATGTTTCGTACGGGGCAGACACATCTCCAGCCCCAGGCCTAGCATGTGATCATCCGATACTGGATCGATGTACGCAATACTACGGTATACTACGCTTGATACAGATCTTATATTCCTATAAGAATATTTCTGGAGAATTGGGTAGGCATGGCGCTTTGCTAGAAGCCAACCTTGTCTTGTGAATCGGTATAGACGTAGTACGAGGTACGTACGTGTTCGGATTATCCGACGACCGGATTTACTGCCAAAATATCCGGAGATCTCTTGGGTCGCTTCCTGAAGATTCACCTATGATATTTGATTCGGACTTAATTAATCTTGGATTAATTACGGAGAAACTTTATCTCGGATAAAGTGCCTTAGTTTAGAGAGAGAACGATTAATTTGGAATTAATCGACAAAATTATTATATTCGATATAATAATCGAAATTCGATTTCGACGCGAAATTAAAATTAGATTTTAATTCGGGCAAACGAGTTTTAAAATTAATCGTTGATAATCGTACGACGTAAATAATAATTTCGCCAGGCGCAATTATTTATTTAAATTCGGTTTAATTAACGTCGCGACGTAGCTCGGTATTTCGGAAATATCGAACCCGAACGCGTGAGTGGACGTGGGCCCACTTTCATTGGGAAACGTGTGGGGCCCACATGACACTGTCATTACATTGCATGGTGTTAGTGTACAAAACACTCTATGGCATTGCATGGTGATAGTGTATAAAACACTCTATGGCATTGCATGGTGATAGTGTACATTCACTCAATTGGTTTGCATGGAGTTTGAGTGTTGGACACTCTAAGCCATTGCATGGTTTGTGTCATAGATTTATTATTAATTTAATAAATTATGGCATAAATATAAATTGATTTTTGGTAAAACAAATAATCAATCACACACAATTCTCTCTTCTCTCTCAAAATGCCGTGACTCTCCATGGAAGAACAAGGAAGATTTGATCATCCATTCTCCATTTTTGCTAGCACAAGCAAGGGATCAAAAGAGGTGATAGGGAAACCATCAAAGAGCAAGGAATACACAAGCTTGGAGCTTGTAGTCTTCTTCCTCCTCTTGGCCGAATCCTCCACCACTTGGAGCTTCTACCATTTGATCTTCTACTTCATCACAAGGCATTGTAAGTATGATTCCGCCATACTTCATGTTTAAATATATATTCTTTATAGTATTTCACATGCTTAATCTTTGTTTGGGACCTATATAATAGAACCCAACAGTTTGTTGGCCAAAGTCAATACCTTTTTCCATCGCAGATGGGTTTGAATCATGAAGGCTTTGTTATATATTGGTGTCTTGTCCTAGTTGTGATTTGTTGGCCAAATTCAAGATCACTTCTAGTCCATCGACATTGATTACGAAGCTTTCCAAGGTCAATGGGTTCCGCTTAACTGGGATCACTAAGTTTGTTGTGCTAAAGCCAAGGCTTAGTTGATTCAGAGGAAAAAGGTTACAGAATATATTGGCATATATTGGCATATATAAGATATATGTTTCGGACTTGGATGTCCACCTACTGGATCTCGGAATTGGATGGGGTCCAATTGATCTTAGAGATCTACCTAGTTAATTATCATACAATTTGTTAGACAAAGTCAAGATTGTGTGTTATTTAGCCCACTAGGAAATAAGGTTTCCCGAGTACTCCACAGAGGGTTAGAGGCTCACCGAAAAATAGTGGGAGACAAGTATTAAATTTACAATATTCGTTTAGTTACTTGCCATACGCGCTCATTTCATATTTTTCGTCACATAAATTAATATATTAGTTGGACTAATATTTAATGTTGTTTTAAATTAAACAGTTGGATTGTATTCAAACTATTTCAATTAATAGTTGATTTTATAATTGGATTATAGTAATCAATATAATTGAATTTAACCTATTAAATTATTGTTGATTATATAGTTAGACTATAGTAATCATTATAATCAATAGTACCTAAAATCGTTGATTAAATATTTGGACTATTGGAATCAAGATAATTGAAAGATTAGTGTTTAAAACATAATCCTGGGTGAAAATGTATTTAAACGAATTTAATTTTCAAATTGGGAATAAAACTTCAGGATAGTCCTGAAAACTAAGAAGTTACTTTATTTGATAAAATAACATCTTAGGCCTAAGCCCGGAGTTGAGCAAATAGTAGAACATGATATTTGGAATAATCATGTAATGATAACTTTAGTGCTTAATCCATTAAGCTTGCCAAATAGACTCCTTAATTTCTTAGTCAGAACTAAGGATTAGATCCTTATAGTATGATATTGAAATTGAAGGATCTTCATAGATATATCCTTAGATCTTAGAAGTACTAAATTGCAATAATAAACTCTTGGAGAGTTAATGGCTATACTTAAGGAGACAAAGCCAAAGTTTGCAATAAGGCAAGAAGCGCAAGGCGCACCTTACTTCGACATCCCAGAAGGCCAAGGCTTGGCCAAAGGCTTCTGGAGTGCGAAAAAAAAAGGCAAAGGCAAAGTCATTATAATCTTCTGGGAAGAAAAAGGACATATCCCAAAATGTCGGCCCAAATTATGGTAAACGGGGTTACGGAAGTGTGACTGCCGTATGGACAAGGCAGACATGAAGGAATTGAAGACGGTGCAAGGCTCCGACTTCAAATATGTTTGTCATAAATATGTTCACTACTAGTATTAAAATTGGATTTTAGATACTGAGTGTGGTACATAAATATGTACTGGTGTGCAGTATCTGCTGATTAGCAGGATACAGACTTCAGTTGAGATTAATCTGTGAATCGAAAACGGGACGAAAGTCACTGTTTTAACCGTAGATACCTAAGTTTAGGAACTACCCTTCGGCTGTGTACTTAAATTAGGAAACTGTTAAAATATAACTAGTTTGACTAGGAACATTATCTCTATATCAGGGTTTAACCCGTTGAGAGTATACCTTTATATTCTAGAATACTAAAGTGTTTTATTTTATAAAGATGATATTGAGATAACCACATTAGATGTGAATAACAGTATTTATATTTTGAATATAAAAAAATCTCAAACGTATAACATGACAAACAAATAGCTCAAACTGATTTAATCAGTTGAGACTTATTTGCGGCATTGTTGTCTGGGACACAATTAAACAAGAATCGTATATCCACACTTTCGAACAGTGGGTACTAGGACAAATTTGAATCTAATCAAATAAAGTATACGTGTGGGAACACAGAAACTGGGCGACGCATGCTGTCCCGGGCTCGCGGCCCGATCGGGAGTACGGAGTAGCCACGGGGGACTAAACCGGAGAATAATGGAGTCGCCACCGGTGTGAACCGGGAAAATGAGATTTAAGGCCGCACTCACCCCTCGCAAGGGAAGACCTCAAACCGTTGGGTTCAGAATGGTCCCTTACTTATGCCACTTGTAATGAAAGGATTTATGTAATAATTTAATCAGGCTTAAGTAGCACTTATTCCAAGAGTATCATGCTTCTAAATTCATATGTACAAAATAAAACTTACACCTAAGTTTACATATATTTCACATCTAAGATTGCATGCTTGAAAGTACATCAAATGAGCGACAAACATACAACTTCACTGGCATATTATATTCAAGAAAACACAAGCACACATACTAACCACACAAGCACACATGTGAGCACCTTCTCAAGTGGTACGTGGAATTGTATCCCAAGTACAGACCGTACTACCATCCATTCAGAATCGGCTACGGAATTTATGTCTGGGTTTCCATCCGATATACCACAAGAAATAATACTCAAATGTTCTCATGACATAGGTATATGAATCGTAATACATTAAACACATTGTATTCATACATGTGGCGATAGCTACTAGGAAAACTATGTATGAAATCTGATGAAAAGGACTCAGTTCAGTGGGTGCGCGTTCGCGTAGCGTTTGAAAATGCGTTCAAACGGTAAACAGAAGGTTCGTGTTCCTATAGCGTTCGAGAACGCGTTCGAACGGAACCAGACCTGATGCATGATAAGACTAAGAAAGTGCGTGTGCGTTCGCGTAGCGTTCGAGAACGCGTTCGAACGGAACCAGACCCGATGCATGATAAGACTAAGAAAGTGCGTGTGCGTTCGCGTAGCGTTCGAGAATGCGTTCGAACGATAAACTGAAGGTTCGCGTTCGTATAGCGTTCGAGAACGCATTCGAACGGAACCATACCTGATGCATGATGAGACTAAGAAAGTGCGTGTGCGTTCGCGTAGCGTTTGAGAACGCGTTCGAACGGTAAACATAAGGTTCGCGTTCATGTAGCGTTCGAGAACGCGTTCGAACGGAACCAGACCTGATGCATGTAACACAAAGAATAAAGACAACAATGTCAAGCTCAGTATGTCCGATTAAACGTATCTTGCATTCAACCGAACACACATCAACCGGCGCGGCAAAGCATCGTGGTAAAGGGCTTTAACCCCTCCCCATAGGGGATCTTTCATTCCACTTACTAAGCTCATGCGCTCGATTGAATCATGCATACAAAGAATTAAAAGCAATAATATCAAACTTGGTATGCCCGATTGAACGTATCTTGCATTCAACCGAACACACATCAACCGGCGCGGCAAAGCATCGTGGTAAAGGGTTTTAACCCCTCCCAATAGGGGATCTTTCATTCCACTTACTAAGCCCATGCACTCGATTGAATCATGCATACAAAGAATTAAAAGCAATAATATCAAACTTAGTATGCCCGATTGAACGTATCTTGCATTCAACCGAACACACATCAACCGGCGCGGCAAAGCATCGTGGTAAAGGGCTTTAACCCCTCCCCATAGGGGATCTTTCATTCCACATACTAAGCCCATGTGCTCGATTGAATCATGCATAAATAAGCAACATGCAGAATTCAAGTGACGAAAAATAAATAAACCAAAGCAATACAAAACAAAATAGGGTGCCGTTTACTCAAGCGGTACGTGGAGTTGTATCCCGAGTACAGATCATACTACCGTCCATTCGGAATCGGCTATGAAATTTATGTCCGGGTTTCCATCCGATATACCGCGAGAGTTGACACATCTCTCATTTTATTCCATAGCCACAACATACAACATCTCATAATTCATGCATATTTATCTACTCAAGAGCCACAACATGCATTTCAATATGACAATCATGCAAGCAATACTCAATAAATAATACAAGTAAAAATAAAAAAAACAAAAAAATGAGTGTGAAAGATACCCTCAGGTCTAACCTTTTGCCAACTTTCAGGCTTGCGATTCACGGACGTCGGAAGGGTACAGCTCCTCAACTTCTCCGGTTCACTGGTTTAGCGTCCTAGCTCACTGCTTTGCTGTTTTGCTTGCTGTTCGAACTCCGTTCTGCTACTGTTCGGCCTCTGTTTTGCTGCTCACTGTTCAGGTCACCTGTTTTGACGTTTCAACGGACTGTTTGAGTTTTTGTGTGGGTTTTTAGTGCAGTCTTGTGTGATTATTTTAAGGATTATGAATGCAGTTTTTATGTTACTGTGTTAGGATTTTTAGGGCTGTTTGAGGGCTAATAGGAGTGCAGTTTTTTTATGTTACTACTTTAAGGTTTTTAGGGATGTTTTAAGTGTATTTTGTGCGTGTTTTAGGGGTTAAGTACTGCTGTTTGGGCGTGTAAAACAGTGCAGTTTTTGTGTTCACTGCAGTTCGGTTTTTGGTTGTAATTTTTGGTGATGGAGGGATGCTGTATAGGGCTGGTTTCGGTGGCTGAGGAAGATATAAAGGCTTGTTATTTTCGGTTATGGAGGGGTTAAGGAGGGTATGTGTTCGGCTATGGAGTGAGGAGATGAAAAGAATATTTTTTTTGTTACTTATCCTTGTGATTGGCGTGTGCTAGGAGAGATGAATGCCTTGGTTAGGGGTTGTTTATATAGAGAAGGCTAGGGCTTCACCTTGTCTCACAAGGAAGGGATTTTGGCATTAAAGAGAGATATGATTTGGTGTTTGAGCAAGGAAAGTCAAAGATTGAGGGGGGACAAATCTTGGCTAGATTAGGAATACAAAATATTTAATTTGTTATGATTGATTTTAATTAGGCATGACATCCTTTTAATTTAGTATGTGATTTGTTTGGTTAGGAAGTTAATATATTTGATTTATCTTTATTAGGTATGATTATATTTTTTTGTTTTATTTAATTGGTAAATGGTTTAATTATTTTTTTAATATTATTTTAATTTAATTTTCCATGTGTTTTAAATGTGTTTTATTAATTGGGATGTGTTTTATGGGCTTTGGGGGGCTAATTGGGCTGGGGTGCGAGGCTAGCAGCAAAACCAGAAATACCGACTCCGTTCGAACGCCCATTCGAACGCTACACGAACGTCCGCAATCTGCCTGACGTTCGAACGAAGTAACGAACGCAGCACTAACGAAGACAGTGAACTTGTGAAATGAACTTGATGACGTACTTATTCTGAATTTCCCCTTCCGACCTCCGTTTCTCGCAATATCCTTAGCTAAAAAGATAGTGCCTCCAACTGAGACTCATCATCGGGTTTCACATGCGAAAATGAAATGCCTACAGTCGCCCCCACTTTGATGGGACTTGTGCAGTGTGTGGTTTTGAACAATCCTATCAAAGTTATGCGATGCATTTTCACTTACCTGGCTCGGCTGCTGCCTCGAGTTGAGTTGGTGCTGCAGTGGACCTCGATCCTGGGACGCATCCCAATAACTGCAACCGACAACGGGGGTACCTCGACCCTAGGCACCTTGACCCAATACCGCTGACAATAGGGACCTCGCCCTTGAACTGATGATGTAGTGGGCACCTCGACCCGGAACTACAACTGACAGCGGGGGCACCTCGACCCTGGGCACCTCGACCCAACACCGCTGACTATAGGGACCTCGCCCTCGAACTGATGATGTAGTGGGTACCTCAACCCTGGGCACCTCGACTGGAACTACAACTGACAACGGGGGCACCTCGACCCTGGGCACCTCGACCCAACACCGCTGACCATAGGGACCTCGCCCTCGAACTGATGATGTAGTGGGTACCTCGCACTCGACCTGGGCCCTCGACCCAACACCGCTGACCATAGGGACCTCGCCCTCGAACTGATATGGTCCTCGCCCCTTGGGACTCATCCCAAAAACTGAAATTGCGCTGACGCTGCTTGGCTCATTTCTGCCGCTTTTCTTCTCTTTCTTCGAACCTGCGAACACAAAAAAAAACAAAACACGAAGAGAATGCAATGTTACGTGTATGCATGAATGATTTTCTTATTCCGTTGGGTTAGGTCTTCTGCTAATTCCCGGTGACTGCTGCTCGGTCTTCTCTCCCTTAGGCAAAGTATTGCTTCAATCTGTCTACGTTGATCGCTCGGTGAACTCGTCCCCTCCAAGTCTGATAGCTTCACTGCTCCATTTCCCATTACATTCTGCACTATGTAAGGTCCTTCCAGTTTGGTCTGAATTTTCCTCTCGAATCTGTCGTCGACGGCCTCGACTGCTTAAGTACCAAATCACCTTCTCTGATCTTGGTGGGACGTACTTTCTTGTTGAATGCTCGGGCTAGTCTCTTCTGATACAACTGCATGTGATACAAAGACTTAGTTCTCTTCTCATCCAATAGTGCTAACTGATCGAACCTCTGTGCGACCCACTCCTGTTCCGGTAATTCTGCCTCTGCTAATACCCTCATAGACTGTATTTCCACTTCTACTGGTAACACTGCTTCCATTCCATAGACCAAAGAGTAAGGTGTGGCCCATGTTGCTGTCCTTACTGATGTCTGTACCCCCACAGAGCATATGGTAGTTTCTCTCGGCCCAATCTCTGCAGTTCTCTGTCATCTTGGCTAAACGTCTTTATAGGTCTTGTTGGCTGCCTCAACTGCCCCATTTGCCTGCGGCCTGTACGGTGATGACTTGTGGTGGCCTATCATGTACCTCTGCAACATTGCCTTCGTCTCTCCTTGAATCTGAACTCCGTTGTCTGTCACTACATGATGCGGCATACCATACCGACAAATGAGGTTCCGAGCTATAAACTTTGCCATCTGTTTTGCTGTAACATTGCGGAATGATTCGGCTTCCACCCACTTCGAGAAGTAATCTACTGCCACTACTATATAGCGATGCCCATTCGATGCATTCGGTCGAATTTCTCCAATCATATCAATTCCCCATGCTGAGAAAGGCCACGGCTCTGACAGCCCGTGTAACTCTGTGTGTGGTAAGTGATTCAAATTACCATGTGTTTGACAATCATGACAGTGCTTCACCATTTTCGCGCAATCTGTTTCCATGGTTGACCAATAAAAACATTGTCTCACTATCTTGCGGGATAGATTCAACATGTTCATGTGCGGACCACATACCCCGGCGTGTATTTCTTCCATTACATGCTGAGCTTCTTTTTTTCTCAGACACTTCAACTGAATACCGTTTGCCTGTCTCTTGTACAGTTCCCCTTTCAAAACCACATACTGGAAGCTAACTTCTGAATGGCTATTCTGTCTTTTCTACCTGCCCCTTCCGGGAGTTCGCCATGTTCCAGATACCTATGAATGTCATAATACCAAGGTTTACCGTCGTCGACCTCAACTTCCAGAATTCTTTCTATCTCATAAACAGGTCTGCTCATTGTTGTCAGTATCAACGGTCTCATCACTAACTTTTCTGGATTTTCCCAAGTTGCTGCAAGTGTAGCCAATGCATCTGCCATCTGATTCTCTTCTCTTGGTAAGTGCTGAAACTTACACTCGGGGATAACCTGTGCCAACTTTCTGAGGTGAAAAAGGTAAGGTTTCAACCGTTCTTCTTTCAATTCCCATTCTCCTCGCATCTGCTGGACCACCAACATAGAATCTCCGTAGACTTCCACACTCCCGGCCTTCAAGGCTATCAATGCTGTCAAACCGAAAGCACATGCTTCATACTCGGCCATGTTATTAGTCACTCTGAATGTCAACCTCTTGGCTAAAGGCAAAGTCTCTCCCTCGGGGGTCACTATCACGATCCCAATTCCGGCTCCCTTGTAATTCACTGCTCCGTCAAAATACATCTTCCATCTCTGGACTGTTATTGCTTGGATCTCTTCATCTGGAAATTCAAACTTATACTGATCCCCCTCAACAGGTTGCATTGCCAGAAACTCTGCTACTGCTCGCCCTTTGATCACTTTGGAGGTGAGATACTCAATGTCAAACTCTGTCAGCAATACCAACCATCTGCCCAATTTTCCCACTAGCGACGGCACCGAATGAAGATATTTTAGAGGATTCTCCTTTGCCACTACCTGGATCTTGTATGATTGGAAGTAATGTCGCAAATTTCTGGAAGCCCATACCACTACAAGACAGATCTTCTCAACTTCCTGATATCGAGCCTCATACGGGAGCATCTTCTTACTCAGATAGTAAACTGCATGTTCCACCCCTGTCTCATCTGCCTACACCATCATAGCCCCCAGTGCTTCTGATTCTATAGCCAAATACAATATCAAAGGTCTGCCCGGTCTCAGAGGTTTCAATACAGGAGGCTTTACCAAATACTCTCTGATTTTGTCGAAGGCTGTCTGACACTGTTCATTACATCTCACTGGCTGATCTTTTCTCAACAGTTTAAAGATAGGTTCACATACTGACGTTAACTTGGCGATGAACCGACTGATGTACTGAATTTTCCCAAGAATGCTCTGACTTCTTTCTCTGTCTTCGGTGCAGGCATTTCTGTGATTGCCTTGATCTTCTCGAGTCTACCTCTATTCCGCCCATTCCCACTATGACCAAGCAATTTCCCTGATGTCACCCCAAACACACATTTCTTAGGGTTTAGCCGCAGGTTGTATCTGTCAACTCTCTGAAGAAACCTCTCCAGTGCTTCAATATGCCCACTCTGGTCTCTGATTTCACCATCATGTCATCTACATACACCTCAATCTCTTTGTGCATCAAGTCGTGGAAAAGTGTAGTGGCCATCCGCTGATAAGTAGCCCCCGCATTCTTAAGCCCAAACGGCATAACCTTGTAGCAATAAGTACCCCACTCAGTAACAAATGCAGTCTTATTTTTGTCTTCTTCAGCCATGAGAACCTGATTGTAACCTGAAAATCCATCTGCAAACAAATACATAGCAGATAAAGACGCACTATCAACCAGAACATCTATATGCAGTAGAGGAAAATCATCCTTCGGACAAGCCTTGTTGAGATCTCTGTAGTCTACACACATTCTGACCTTCCCGTCTTTCTTCGGCACCGGCACTATATTAGCCAACCACTCAGGATACTTTACTACTTCCAGGAACCCCATATCTATCTGTTTCTTAACTTCTTCTCTGACTTTCTCAGCCCATTCTGGTCTCATCCGTCGGAGTTTCTGTTTTACTGGCCTCATATTCAGATAAGTTGGTATTGTGTGTTGGGCATTTTTCTGTCTACCCGGGCATGTCCTCATAGGACCAAGCAAACACTTTGGCATATCTGACCAACACTTCTTCTAGTTTCTCCCTCTCTTCAGAGGTAACTTCACATGCAATCAGAATTTCCTTGGGGTTCTCAAGCGTACCCAAGTTAAATGCAGTAGTTCTGGCTGAACTGATATCAAATATTCTTGATTCGTGCAGAGTAAATGGAAATGACTCAGGCAAGTAAGCAAAAGAAATTTCTTTATTATTGGATAATGCGAAGTACATTCAAACAAATCAGGAAGGTAAATGTCTTCATCATCTATAGACACTTCTTCCTCTGCAATCAGGTCTTCCTCAGGCTTTTCATCCTCTCCCAGAGTCAGGCTCTCCAACTTCATCAATTCTTCTTCCCAATTCTCTGCTTCCACAGCTTCTTTAGTCAGCGGTTTCTCTCCCAACAAATCCTGGAAGATCTCAAATCCAGGCACCACAATCCCATTAACTTCCACAGGTTCAGGCTCCCCTTGATATCCTGAAGCTTTCACAAAACATTCCATCAGTTTCAGGCCCTTTTTCTTGACCTTTGGCTTTTCTTCATCAGATCTATACCCCAAACCTTTTCGAGTGGTCTGTCCTCTGAAATCTGGCAATTTTGAACCTTTACCCGGCTCAAACTTCATTTTCTCCATAATCCTAGCCACCCTAGGATCCACCCACTCCTCAAAAGTAGCTGACACCTGAAAACCTTGTGAAAGGTTGTACCTCCAAGGCAGCCACGGCATTATCTAACTCAGCCCGGATGGTAACAACTTCTCCCTCATACGGGAACTTGATCATCTGATGCAAAGTGGAAGGCACGCCCCCAGTTTTGTGAAACCAAGGCCTTCCCAACAATAAGGCAAAAGTGGCTGGGATGTCCAGCACTGTGAACTCAACCTCATCTTCAATTGGCCCTACCTTGACCATAGCCACAAAAGTACCCTCAACTCCCCATTTTACTGTCATCATAAGCCTTAATAGTCATACTGGAGGGGTCCAAGTCTGTTGCTTTCATACCCAATCTTGCCATAATTTTCAACGGGCACACATAGATGGACGAACCGTCATCCACCATTACACATGAAGTTTTCTTGCCCCTCACTTCGGCCCTGATAAATAGAGGCCTATTATGATTTCTTCCCTCCGTCGGGAGTTCATCCTCAGAAAAAGATATCTGCAAAGCTTCTTTCTGAACCGACCCAACAAACATTGCAGGGTTGGCGTCTTCCGGTACCACAATCTTGCTCAAGGCCTCAACCATAGCCTGCCTATGCTCCCGAGATGCACATAACAGTTCCCAGATACTCACTTGTGCTCTAGTCTTCCTCAATTGCCTCAACACTACATCCCCTTCAGTATTTTCTGCAGTCTCAACCACTTCTCTACCATCTGTCAAAACTTCATTACCCTTTTCCGCCATATCATTGTAGAAGCGACCACTACGCGTCATTCCCCTTACTTCTTCCTCATCACTGCTAGAGAAATCAAGCCAAAAGTTTTTTTCCTGCTCAAACTCATCTTCACTAGTACTATCCCAGATTCCCAGGCAAAAGGCTTGAGGGTGAAAGGATTTCAGGACAAGGTCTTCTGGGAGGCCAGAATTGATCATATAGGCTGGTGGTGGTACGGCGCGGTAATTGGGTAAGGGGTTTCTGTGTGTGTCAGGCTGTTCTGTTCTGGGGGTAAGGTATTTCTTGGAGTCTATCAGGTCTTGGATTTCATGGCGGAGTCGGGCACAATTGTCAGTGTCATGGCCCTTTTGTTGGTGAAAGTGACGGTAAAGGCTTAGGTTATAATGTGGTGGTAGGGGATTTGGGTAATGGTTTGGCTTCCAAGGTTTTTAAGAGCCCTTGCCTCTTCAATATCTCTAGCACCTTGGACAGGGGCCTTCCCAAGTTGGAAAATTGCCGGTTCCGGATAGCGGCAATCTCAGCAGAAACGGGCTTTGCTCCCGATGTTCCCCCAATGGGCCTCCTGTTCAACCATAGAATTTTCTATTCTCGGCCTCTTCTTCCTCAATATCCATGACAGTTTCCCTCAACTGCCGAAAGTCTGCAATCATGGAGGTCATCCTCCTCAACTTGCTGTAAATGGAGGGCTTGGTGCCCTTGATGATCATCTAATCTGATCCTTCTCCGAAGGCCTAGTCTGCATCTTCAATAACTGACCCCTCCACCGGTCCACATACTCCTTAAAACTCTTCTCCGCTTTCTGCTTAACATTCTCTAGATCACGGAGTGACAGATCGATCTCTAGGTCAGTGACATACTGTTTTAGGAAGGCATCAGCCAACTCCCTCCAATCTTCCTTCACTTTCTTCTCCAAACTGTGGTACCACACCACATGAGCTCCTTCAAGCGACATTCCAAACATTTTCTGCACTTGGCGCTGAGATAAGCCAACTTAAATCATGACTAATACAAACTATCGGAGATGCACTCTTGGATCCCCATTCCCGTTAAACATAGCCATATCAGGCATCTTGAACTGTGCCGGCAACTGTTCCTTGAAATTCAGTGTGTCATAATCTAGCAAATCATCATTCTTACCCCTCATCTTCTGCGGGTAACCGACTCACCCTGATCCAAAGTTTCTGTAACTGCCTGCCTGAGACCCAGATACTCTGCCTGCTGCATACTCTACCATATCATCCTCAAAAGCGGGGTATCATCCCCCAATCTGTTCGGAGATTCCTCTTGCCTCACATCCCCAGAATTAACGCCGGCGCGAGACCCAGCTATACCAGCCATAGCAGTAGTCAAAGCTTGCAACTGTTCAGTGATCTTGGCAAGACCGTTCTCTAACTGATCCATACGGGACACCTCATTATCGGATTCACTCATACTTGTTCTTTTAGTGAGTCTTGTCCCTTCTCTAACCCAAACGGTATCTATGATGTCTTTTTGAGACATAGATGATGTTAACATGATATATGTATGTATGAGGTGCACGAGATGCATGTACCATATATAACATATTAAATCAATTAAAATTTTCAAACAAATCGGCCGTTACCATTTTAGAATCTTTCGGGCTAATTGTCACAGGAGTTGTGGACCAGTTAAATGGCCCAACGAGTTCACATCTTATGAAAAGGAGCCCAACTAAGTCCAAATGGTAATGTTCCGAACACAAGCACAAAGTGGCCCATCAACACTTAGACGCCTTTGGCCCAATAGTCATGAAATACGTTATTGTCCCAGTTTAAATTGCCTAACAAGCCCATATCCCATGAAAAATGGTCCAAATGGATCCAAACGATGATGTTCCCAAACACAAGCATAAAAGAAAGATGATGCAAACATAACGTAATTATTTTTACATAATGGCCCATCAACATTTCAGAAGCTTCGGGCCTAATAGTCATAAGGTACAAACTCGCCCCAGTTTAAATGGCCCAGCAAGTCCGCATTTCTGACAATAGTCCAACTGCATCCAAATGAGGATGGTCCATAAGCATATATTCAAGGAAATAATTGTTACTTTAGCCAACCCGGTCTATGGGTGGGTTAGCAAGAGTATAGGCAAAGGCTCTCACCGGCGAAGGATGGCCCACAACTAGGTCTCCCCACTCAAGGGTTTGAGCAACCAAGTGAGCGCACCCTTTTTTATACACTAAGGTACGTACCAATGAGCTATGGTGTGTGACGGACTGTCAAATGGATTTCCCAGAGGGAAGGTGGAGCGAGGCTCACTTAAATACCCAAGCCTCTTAGGCTCTTATCGCTTGGTGTCAGGAATAAACAACGAGTCCTCCAAATTAGTCCATCACAATAGGCTACGAGTAGATGGCTATCTAGGTACCTTCACAGCTTTTCCTTCTAGAAAGGTAGTGAATGAAGGAAGACACCAAACCATTACCTAGCCTCAAAATGCCTTTGATTAACCCTCACTTTATCCACTATAGACAAGGTCAATTAAAACATAGATCCAAACATCACAAGACAATATTTCGGGGCCGATTTTTTCCCCCAGTGGAGTCGCCAGCTGTAGGAACATAGAAACTGGGCAACGCATGCTGTCCCGGGCTCGCGGCCTGTTCGGGAGTACGGAGTAGCCACGGGGGACTAAACCAGAGAATAATGGAGTCGCCACCCGGTGTGAACCGGGAAAATGAGATTTAAGGCTGCACTCACCCCTCGCAAGGGAAGACCTCAAACCGTTGGGTTCGGAATGGTCCCTTACTTATGCCACTTGTAATGAAAGGATTTATGTAATAATTTAATCAGGCTTAAGTAGCACTTATTTCCAAGAGTATCATGCTTCTAAATTCATATGTACAAAATAAAACTTACACCTAAGTTTACATATATTTCACATCTAAGATTGCATGCTTGAAAGTACATCAAAGGAGCGACAAACATACAACTTCACTGGCATATTATATTCAAGAAAACACAAGCACACATACTAACCACACAAGCACATGTGAGCACCTTCTCAAGTGGTACGTGGAATTGTATCCAAGTACAGACCATACTACTACCGTCCTTCAGAATCGGCTACGGAATTTATGTCTGGGTTTCCATCCGATATACCACAAGAAATAATACTCAAATGTTATCATGACATAGGTATATGAATCGTAATACATTAAACACATTGTATTCATACATGTAGGGATAGCTACTAGGAAAACTATGTATGAAATCTGATGAAAAGGACTCAGTTCAGTGGGTGCGCGTTCGCGTTGTTGGATAATATGACCCATATATCGTCACTATTTGTACAGATCACGGTGTTGTACAAATTAACTATGTGACAAGGAAATTGCACTCTCATCATTTGTGATTAGATCACCATAGATATATAAATGAAGATAGGTCCCTATGATTAGTTCCTGGACTGAGAATGATATGAGACAGTATCAGTCCCCGAAGGATTAATCATTAAATATCCCTAGCCGGAGTATTATCGAGACTGGACATCGATAATGCAGAATAGGCTAGTATTGCACTTGTGTGCGTTGTGAGGGCACAACGGCATAGTTCTCATATATAGAAGTATTGGATACTTATGCAAGTGCGATAGGAGGTTGTGTTTCACCGATGGTACGGGAAACAGCTTCGCTCTGGATAGACCCCTCGGAATCCCATTGGTATTATGACTATGTGTCTATGGGAGGCCGAAATCAGGGTAGGTGTGTATGGTCTTAACCTGAGACTTACATCGCTAATACTTGCGACAATCGGTAGACTTTGGTCTTGGTGGTACAGGGCTTTAACCGGGTCTGCGTACACCACTACTGGGTTTATCAGAGAGTCATAGTGTATTGGGTGTGATGTCAAAGCGGAAGTATCACTTCAGTCATATTGGAGATGATGTCACGCAGGATACGGTACTAGTGCTCTTAAGTGTTGCGCAACCATCGGGATGTTATGACTAGGTCATGCATATCCGATTATAGAGACTAGTTACCAGACATCCGACATGTGCTTCGGACGGGGCAGACACTTATCCAGCCCCAGCCCTAGCACGTGACTATCCGATACTGGGCCGATATACACAATACTACGGTATACTACGCTTGATACAGATCTATATATTCCTGTAAGAATATTCTGAGAATTGGGTAGGCATGGCGCTTTGCTAGAAGCCAACCTTGTCTTGTAAATCGGTATAAACGTAGTACGATGTGCTTACGTGTTCGGATAGTCCGACGACCATATTTACTGCCAACATATCCGGAGATCTTATGGGTCGCTTCCTAAAGATTCACCGATGACGTATGACTCGCACTTTAATTAATCTGGGATTAATTGGAAGAGAGAGAAAATTAATCTGGGATTAATTGCGGAGATATTTTATCTGGGATAAAATATTAATAAAAGAGAGAGAACGATTAATTTGGAATTAATCGATAAAATAATATATTTGATATATTATTAGAAATTGGATTTCGACGCGGAATTAAAATTAGATTTTGATTCGGGCGAACGAATTAATTTAGAATTAATTCATTAGCGACGTAAATAGTGAATTCGCTAGGCGTAATCATTTAATTACGACGCGACGAAAATTCGTTAATTTGGAATTAGCGAACCCGAGCCCGAGAGTGATTGCGAGCGCATTCGCATTTCGAAATCGAGCGCGGCACGCAAGTCACATCAAGCGTCAAATCGTTAGTCACATCATGCGTCAAATCATTTGTCACTTTGAGTGATGTGACTTGACAACATGTCACTTTATTAAAGTGATGTGATGTGACTTAAAGTAAAAGTAGAAGTGATATGGTTGTTGGAAAAAGCATTAATAAACTTTTACTTTTTGACTTTTGGTATTTTGGAAAATTGAAAAGTTGTGTATATGGTTATTTTATTTTGGAAAATATATAAACCAAAATTACATTTTTCTTTACATTATTACTCTCTCTCTCATTTTACGGTTTCAAGGTGAAACCATTTTCCCTCTCTTTTCTCTCTTCTCCCTCTCACGGCTCACTGCCGATTTCTTCTAAAATATTTGGTATGACCGAATGAAGAAGAGAAGCAAGGAAGATGAAGAAGTGCTAGCACACCTTGGGTTATACATAGGTGATAGGGAAACGAATTTGTGATCCTTGGGACTTGATTGAAACTCAACAATGGTATCTTGAGCTATGGTTGCATAAAACGAATTAGGGTTCTTGAGCAAAATTTGGGGCTTTTTGATTTAAGCATGATTTTGACAAATTGTTTGTTTAAGAATGCTTGTATATGAATTAATTAGAGTTATATGTAATCAATTTGATGAAAAATTAATGGATTGATTTTCCCCGATTTGCTTAATGTTGGCCAAAACTTTAATTTGGGTAAACTCAATTTGAGCATCAAATGATTAAATTGTTTAGTATAGTATGCTTGAATGAGGTTGAATTGATGTTGTGCATAATCAATTTCATGAAATTTGGTTGGATCCATTTTTCCCTAAATTTTGGGCATGACAAATTTGGGTAAACTTGATTTTGAGCATGTTTAATGAAATTGGATGATTTAGAATGCTTAAATGTTGTTTAATTGATGATTGATTAGATCGATTTGATGAAAAGTGTTTGGAACAATTTTTCCCCAATTTGCTTGTGATGGCCGAATTTGGCAAGTTCCCTATTGTCTTGGTTTTTTTGATTTATTTGTTCATTGGATGACTTGCAAATCATTTGGGGATGTTGAATTTATGTTTGATTGGGTTCAATTGGATTGAATTTGATTTGGGCATTTTTTTCCCCTTATGGCCGAGACTTTCACATGTATAAATTGGGTTTGATTTTGATTTAATTATGTTGGACATGATTAATTGATGTTAAGCATGATTAATTGGACAAATTTCGTGTTTTGGAAACTTTGATTTGGGTAATTAATAATGCTATACACTTTAGGTAATTTAATTGAAAATTTGGAATTTTGAAATTAAATTATTGGGCTTAAAATTGGATTTGGGCTTTTTAAGTTGTTTTGGGTTTATTGGACTTTGTTGTACAAAGTTGGTTAGGCCAAAATTGGTTGGATCCAATTAGGCCCAAAACCGCTTCCAAAAGGCCCAAATGCGACTAATGAACCTTTAACGTTTAATTGGGCCTAATGGGCCTAAATTAATTTATGGGCTTATGGGGTAACTCCCGGATTGGACTTTGGTTGCGGGTTTGACCCGAGTTGACCAAAAGTCCACGCCTCAAGAAATTAATTAAAAGCCCATTGGACTTTAATTAAATAATATTGGATATTAATCGGGCTTTGAGACCCGTAACGATTAAATTTGGAATTAAGTCGTAAAGGTTTATTTTATAAAGTGTAATATTTAATTTGGAATTAAATAAGAATTAGAATTAAATGCGTATTAAATTGGATTTAAATATGTAATTTAATTTAATGCGTAGAAATCATATTTTGAGTACGTGTTCGCAATACGAGTTTGACTCGAACAAAATCAAATCTTTGTTTGAACATTGGATGATCACTAATTATCAGATTAATTAATTTGATTGATTGATTGATAACATGCTTGTATGAATACATGGTTGTGATGTTTGAATAATGTATATCGGATGGATATTAGTCGGGTGGGGCAATTTTAGAAATTGTTGTAATAAATTTGATTTATTAATTGGACCTGCGTGTCCAGCCTTATCTCCTATTTCTTTGTATTCTCTTCTCACCTATTCCCCTCTATGTATATGAGGTTTCTTTTGAAGTCTAGTGTAACGGGTAGAAGAAATATTTGTGCTAGGGGAGAGAGAGAAAGTGAGAGATTTGATTTAGGATCAATGTAAAATATCTATCTGCATATCATTATTATTTTATATCATATGCGCTTTATTATGTCTTTAGAATGCATGTTTAAGGGTGTATGATGATGAGACCTTAACAAAGATAATTAAAATTGGTAGCCAATTTGCACGCGAAAAACCCTCGTTAAATATCAAGCGTTTATTTTCCTTCCATTGAGTGATTCTTACTCAAGATCCGAGATTGGCAGGGGTTGTTGGCCAAAGTCAAGCCCTTGTCCGTCAAAGATGTGTTTTAATCACGAGGCTTTGTTCCATATCGGTGTCGTGTCCAAGTTGTGGTTTGTTGGCCAAAGTCAAGACCACTTCTTGTCCATTGACATTGATTACGAAGCTTCCATGTCAATGGGTCCGCGCTTGACTGGGATCACTAGGTTTGTTGTGCCAAAGCCAAGGCCTAGTTGATTCAGAGGAAAAAGGTTAGGGTATACATTCGATGTATAGGCATATATAAGATATATGTTGGGACTTGGATGTCCACCTACTGGATCTAGGAGTTGGATGAGATCCGATTGATCTTCGAGATCTACCTAGTTAATTATCATACAATTTGTTGGCCAAAGTCAAGATTGTGTGATATTTAACGGGATCCTAGCCCACTAGGAAACACGGTTCCGAAGTACTCGACAGAGGGTTAGAGGCTCGATGAAAAATAGTGGGAGGCAAGAATTGAATTTGCAATATTCGTTCAATTACTCGCCATACGCGCTCATTTAAATTATTTCGTCATTAGATTAAATGTTAGTTGGACTAATATTTAAATTTTTGTTTTAATAAACAGTTGGACTGTATTATACTTGATTATATATATTGGATTATATTAATCAATATATTTGAATTAATTAATTTCAGTTACAGTTGATTTTATAATTGGATTATAGTAATCAATGTAATTGAGGTTAATTAATTTGGATTATATTTCTTATATAGTTGGACTATTATAATCATTATAATATATATAGTACCACTAATCATTGATTAAATAGTTGGACTATGTAATCAAGATAAAATTGAAAAGTTGGACATTTAAAATATAATATGGGATTAAAATATTTTAAATAATTTAATTTTCAAATTGGGAATAAATAATAGGTTACTTTATTTGAAAATAACTTATTATACCTTAAGCCCAAAATTAAGCAAATAAGTAGAGCATAAAATCTTTGGAAGATTTATGTGATGATGACTTTAATGCTTAATTTAATATACTTGTCATAAATCTAATTTTAGATTTAAGAAGTATTAAAATTGCAATTTATAATTCTTGGAGAATTAATTGACTATTCTATAGGAGATAAAGTCAAAGTTTGCAATTGGGCATGTAGCACGAGGTGCACATCATTTCGATATTCTAAAAACCCAATGCTTGGCCTAAGGTTTCTGAAATATTGAAAAGGATAATAGACATATCCCAAAGTGACTACCATTTGGATATGGCAGACACGAAGGAATTAAAGAAAGGGCAAGACTCTTACTTTGAAAATGTTTGTCTTAGTTATGTTCACAGCTAGTATTGAAATTAGATTTTAAATACTTAGTGTGGTACATAAAATATATGTATTGATGTTCAGAATCTGCTTTGAGCAGGATACTGATTTCAAGCTGAGATTGCTCTGCGAATCGGAAACGGGACGAAAGTCGCTGTTTCGACCGTAGATACCTAAGTTTAGGAACTACCCTTGGGTGTGTACTTAAATTAGGAACTGTTATAATGTAACTAGTTTGACTAGAGACATTATCTCTATATCAGTGTTTAATCCATTATGGATTAAACCTTTATATTCTAGAACACTAAGTGTTTCATTATATAAAGATGATACTGAGATAAACACATTAGATGTGAATAACAGAATTTATATTTTGAATATATTAAAATCTCAAACATATAAAATGACAAATAAATAGCTCAAATTGATTTGATCAATAGAGACTTATTTGTGGCATTGTTGTCTGGGACACATTATACAAGACTCGTATATTCACACTTTTGAAGAGTGTGGGTACTATGACTGATTTGACTATTCAAATAAAGTCTACGAATCTAGTTGATTAGGTAAAGTACCTAAAACACTGTTTACTTGGTAATAGTGTAAGTGCCACCGATCTGTTAGCCTATTCATGGTGAAGTTAGTGGGCCCATATCTAGCTAGGCTAGATGTGAACATGAATATTTCGTGACCTAAAACGGATGTGGCATCACGTTATGGTTATGTGTTTCTTTTGAAGAACACAAATCGGAAACTTTTAGAGTTTCGACAAGAAATAGACAAACAGATCGGCTATAGTATTATGCCGCAACGGTAAGACCGTATTGGAAAATACTTAAGCAGTAAGTTTCATATGTACTTGAAAGAGTATAGTATTCTTTCAAATGAGGACTCCTCCCGGAACACGTCAAAGTGACGTGATGTGTGTCCGAACGGATTAACCGAATCATGTTAGACATGATAAGATAATCAGAGTCGCTCTGAGCTACCATTTCCTTCAACGGATAAGTTTTAACAGTGCAATAACTTATTTAGAATAAGGTTCCATATAAATCTGTTTGACAGATGTCATATAGGATATGAACAGGGAAGAAACGAGGTTTCTCATTCCTGATAATTGGGTATGCCAGGCATAACGTTTGGATGATACCAAACTAAGGACCAAAATTGGATAAGTGCCAATATAGGTTATCCTAAGGGAAAACCATAAGTATAGTACTTGTAAATCTCACATGAGAACAATGTGATTGTTGCTCACCATGCGGTTTTTCCTGAGAGGAATACCGATATGCAGTGGTCAGTGGGAGGATAGTGATACTCGATGAAAATCGGAGTAATACTGTTCAAGGCACGAAGTCCTTAATGGAACACAAATAGTTCATCTATGATGAATCTATACCATTAATCTTCAAATACAAAAGAACTCGTAGATCGGATAGAGTCAGAAAACAACCTAGGGTATGGGTTTCTGATCTCACCTCATAAAGATGTCAATCTAATGAAGGTATACCAACCGACTACGTTTTGAGGAAGTGATACAAGATATCGACTCCCTATTATGGCAAAGTGCCATGAGTCCAAAATGGATTCCATGTATATCAACAGTTTTGGATACTAGTTGATGTACCATAAGGCATTGTGCCTATGGTACTTATAAAGTCTTCAAGGAAGACATACATGGAAGGCAACATACCAATATACTAAGCTAGGCTTGTAAAGAAAAGGTAGAGTTATCAACATTGTGTGATTACAACGAAACCTTTTACCTGTTGCCATGGTAAATCCATTTTGAAGATGCTTGTTGATAACTGCGTATTTCATTTATGAAATGTGTCAGTTATAGATCAAAATCGCTTTCCTGAAAAGGAAACCTTTTGGAGGAATGTTTAACATTCTGACGATTTTGTATAACCAACAAACGAGGTTTGCGGGTTATTCAATCCATGTTTGGATTAATGCAAGCATAAGGTTCTTGGAACTGTCGTTTTGAAATAATCATAATGGTTTATGATTTGACTCAAAACGAAATAATTCTTGTGTATATAAGGAGGTTAGTGGGAGAGGCACTGACAATGAAATTCCCATAAAACAATCGGTGAAAGCTTGGCTTTCATAAGAAATTCTCCGTAGAATTCTGGGGAGTGACAACCTTTATTCAAGGAATAAAGATCTACTAGCTAGATAGATTTGGAGTTGTTAACACTCTCTGAGAAATTGTACATTTAAAATGTACTTGTATTGGTGTCTCATACGCTTTGAGCATATGGAGTCACAATCGGGTCAATCCAAGTGATAGTCACTGGATTGAAGATTAAGAACATCTGTTAGTATCTAAGAGAACTAAAGATGTTGTCTTAAACTATCGAGATGGAGAACTTGAAGTGACTGGATCACTGCTTGCAAGTTTCCAAACCGGTAAATACTGCGGTACTATAAAGTTTGAATAACGGGACATTAAGCTGGAAATATTCCGAGCAAGATAACTGTTACCGAATTAACAACAAATGCGGATTATTGCTGCAGCTGAGGCAGCAATAGAAGCCATTTGGATCGATAATAAATCTAATTAGATTAGATATAGTTCTGTTAGCGGCTGAGCTAGGTGTCAGCACAGGCTAAAGAATTAATGGTCTCATCGACGATCCATATATATACTTCTATATTCATCTGATTCGTTCAGATCATACATCGTGGCGATGTGATGATCGTATAAATCGCGTCAGAAGATAGTTACACAAATCCGCTGACGAAAATCTTTTCTCAACAATTTGAGCGAACCGTACATAGTTCGGGTGTTAGACACTCGAGTGACTGGCTATGTGCCAAGTGGGAGATTGTTGGATAATATGACCCATAGCGTCACTATTTGTACAGATCACGGTGTTGTACAAATTAACTATGTGACAAGGAAATTGCACTCTCATCATTTGTGATTAGATCACCATAGATATATAAATGAAGAGAGGTCCCTATGATTAGTTCCTGGACTGAGAATGATATGAGACAGTATCAGTCCCCGAAGGATTAATCATTAAATATCCCTAGCCGGAGTATTATCGAGACTGGACATCGATAATGCGGAATAGGCTAGTATTGCACTTGTGTGCGTTATGAGGGCACAACGGCATAGTTCTCATATATATAAGTATTGGATACTTATGCAAGTGCGATAGGAGGTTGTGTTTCACCGATGGTACGGGAAATAGCTTCGCTCTGGATAGACCCCTCGGAATCCCATTGGTATTATGACTATGTGTCTATGGGAGGCCGAAATCAGGGTAGGTGTGTATGGTCTTAACCTGAGACTTACATCGCTAATACTTACGACAATCGGTAGACTTTGGTCTTGGTGGTACAGGGCTTTAACCGGTTCTGCGTACACCACTACTGGGTTTATCAGAGAGTCGTAGTGTATTGGGTGTGATGTCAAGACGGAAGTATCACTTCAGTCATATTGGAGATGATGTCACGCAGGATACGGTACTAGTGCTCTTAAGTATTGCGCAACCATCGGGATGTTATGACTAGGTCATGCATATCCGATTATAGAGACTAGTTACCAGACATCCGACATGTGCTTCGAACGGGGCAGACACTTATCCAGCCCCAGCCCTAGCACGTGACTATCCGATACTGGGCCGATATACACAATACTACGGTATACTACGCTTGATACAGATCTATATATTCCTGTAAGAATATTTCTGGAGAATTGGGTAGGCATGGCGCTTTGCTAGAAGCCAACCTTGTCTTGTAAATCGGTATAAACGTAGTACGAGGTGCTTACGTGTTCGGATAGTCCGACGACCATATTTACTACCAACATATCCGGAGATCTCATGGGTCACTTCCTGAAGATTCACCGATGACGTATGACTCGCACTTTAATTAATCTGGGATTAATTGGAAGAGAGAGAAAATTAATCTGGGATTAATTGCGGAGATATTTTATCTGGGATAAAATATTAATAAAAGAGAGAGAATGATTAATTTGGAATTAATCGATAAAATAATATATTTGATATATTATTAGAAATTGGATTTCGACGCGGAATTAAAATTAGATTTTGATTCGGGCGAACGAATTAATTTAGAATTAATTTGTTAGCGACGTGAATAGTGAATTCGCTAGGCGTAATCATTTAATTACGACGCGACGAAAATTCGTTAATTTGGAATTAGCGAACCCGAGCCCGAGAGTGACTGTGAGCGCATTCGCATTTCGAATTCGAGCGCGGCATGCAAGTCACATCAAACGTCAAATCGTTAGTCACATCATGCGTCAAATCAATTGTCACTTTGAGTGATGTGACTTGACAACATGTCACTTTATTAAAGTGATGTGATGTGACTTAAAGTAAAAAGTAGAAGTGATATGGTTGTTGGAAAAAGCATTAATAAACTTTTACTTTTTGACTTTTGGTATTTTGGAAAATTGAAAAGTTGTATATGGTTTATTTATTTTTGGAAAATATATAAACCAAAATTACATTTTTCTTTACATTATTACTCTCTCTCTCATTTTACGGTTTCAAGGTGAAACCATTTTCCCTCTCTTTTCTCTCTTCTCCCTCTCACGGCTCACTGCCGATTTCTTCTAAAATATTTGGTATGACCGAATGAAGAAGAGAAGCAAGGAAGATGAAGAAGTGCTAGCACACATTGGGTTACACATAGGTGATAGGGAAACGAATTTGTGATCCTTGGGACTTGATTGAAACTCAACACGCATAGCGTTTGAAAACGCGTTCTAACGGTAAACAGAAGGTTCACGTTCGTATAGCGTTCGAGAATGCTTTCGAACGGAACCAGACCCGATGCATGATAAGACTAAGAAAGTGCGTGTGCGTTCGCGTAGCATTCGAGAACGCATTGGAACGGAACCAGACCCGATGCATTATAAGACTAAGAAAGTGCGTGTATGTTCGCGTAGCGTTCGAGAACGCATTTGAACGGTAAACTGAAGGTTCGCGTTCGTATTGCATTCGAGAACGTGTTCAAACGGAACCAAACCTGATGCGTGATGAGACTAAGAAAGTGCGTGTGCGTTCGCGTAGCGTTTGAGAACGCGTTCGAACGGTAAACAGAAGGTTCGCGTTCGTGTAGTGTTCGAGAACGCGTTCGAACGGAACCAGACCTGATGCATGCAACACAAAGAATAAAGACAACAATGTCAAGCTCAATATGTCAGATTAAACGTATCTTGCATCCAACCGAACACACATCAACCGGCGCGGCAAAACATCGTGGTAAAAGGCTTTAACCCCTCCCCATAGGGGATCTTTCATTCCACTTACTAAGCCCATGCGCTCGATTGAATCATGCATACAAAGAATTAAAAGCAATAATATCAAACTTGGTATGCCCGATTGAACGTATCTTGCATTCAACCGAACACACATCAACCGGCGCGGCAAAGCATCGTGGTAAAGGGCTTTAACCCCTCCCCACAGGGGATCTTTCATTACACTTACTAAGCCCATGCACTCGATTGAATCATGCATACACATAATTAAAAGCAATAATATCAAACTTAGTATGCCCGATTGAACGTATCTTGCATTCAACCGAACACACATCAACCGGCGCGGCAAAACATCATGGTAAAGGGCTTTAACCCCTCCCCATATGGGATCTTTCAATCCACTTACTAAGCCCATGCGCTCGATTGAATCATGCATAAATAAGCAACATGCAGAATTCAAGTGAAGAAAAATAAATAAACCAAAGCAACACAAAACAAAAGAGGGTGTCGTTTACTCAAGCGGTACATGGAGTTGTATCCCTAGTACAGATCATACTACCGTCCATTCGGAATCGGCTATGAAATTTATGTCCGGGTTTCCATCCGATATACCGCGAGAGTTGACACATCTCTCATTTTATTCCACAGCCACAACATACAACATCTCATAATTCATGCATATTTATCTACTCAAGAGCCACAACATGCATTTCAACATGACAATCATGCAAGCAATACTCAATAAATAATACAAGTAAAAATTAAAAAATAAAAAAATGAGTGTGAAAGATACCCTCAGGTCTAACCCTTTTGCAAACTTTCAGGCTTGCGTTTCACGGACGTCGGAAGGGTACAGCTCCTCAACTTCTCCGGTTCACTGGTTTAGCGTCCTAGCTCACTGCTTTGCTGTTTTGCTTGCTTTTCGAACTCTGTTCTGCTACTGTTCGGCCTCTGTTTTGCTGCTCACTGTTCAGGTCACCTGTTTTGACGTTTCAACGGACTGTTTCGAGTTTTTGTGTGGGTTTTTAGTGCAGTCTTGTGTGATTATTTTAAGGATTATGAATGCAGTTTTTTATGTTACTGTTTTGAGGATTTTAAGGGCTGTTTGAGGGCTAATAGGAGTGCAGTTTTTTTATGTTACTACTTTAAGGTTTTTAGGGAATGTTTTAAGTGTATTTTGCTGCTGTTTTAGGGGTTAAGTACTGCTGTTTGGGCGTGTAAAACAGTGCAGTTTTTGTGTTCACTGCAGTTCGGTTTTTGGTTGTAATTTTTGGTGATGGAGGGATGCTGTATAAGGCTGGTTTCGGTGGCTTTAGGAAGATATAAAGGCTTGTTATTTTCGGTTATGGAGGGGTTAAAGAGGGTGATGTGTTCGGCTATGAAGTGTAGGAGATGAAAAGAATATTTTTTTTGTTACTTATCCTTGTGATTGGCGTGTGCTAGGAGAGATGAATGCATTGGTTAGGGGTTGTTTATATAGAGAAGGGCTAGGGCTTCACCTTGTCTCACAATGAAGGGATTTTGGCATTAAAGAGAGATATGTTTTGGTGTTTGAGCAAGGAAAGTCAAAGATTGAGGGGGGACAAATCTTGGCTAGATTAGGAATACAAAATATTTAATTTGTTATGATTGATTTTAATTAGGCATGACATCCTTTTAATTTAGTATGTGATTTGTTTGGTTAGGAAGTTAATATATTTGATTTATCTTTATTAGGTATGATTATATTTTGTGTTTTATTTAATTGGTAAATGGTTTAATTATTTAATTTAATATTTATTTAATTTTCCCATGTGTTTTAAATGTGTTTTATTAATTGGGATGTGTTTTATGGGCTTTGGGGGGCTAATGGGCTGGGGTGCGAGGCTAGCAGCAAAACCAGAAATACCGACTCCGTTCGAACGCCCATTCGAACGTTACACGAACGTCCGCAATCTGCCTGACGTTCGAACGAAGTAACGAACGCAGCATTAACGAAGACAGTGAACTTGTGAAATGAACTTGATGACGTACTTATTCTGAATTTCCCCTTCCGACCTCCGTTTCCCGCAATATCCTTAGCTAAAAAGATAGTGCCTCCAACTGAGACTCATCATCGGGTTTCACATGCGAAAATGCAATGCCTACACTACGAATCTAGTTTATTATGCAAAATGCCTATAACACCTTACTTGGTAAAAGTGTAAATGCCACCGATCTGTTAGCCCTCGTTCATAGTGACGTAAGTGGGCCCATGTCTAGCTAGGCTAGAGGTGGATATGAATGTTTCGTAACCTTACGGATGTGGCATCACGTTATGGTTATGTGTTTCTTTTGAAACACGAATCATAAACTTTTTATTAATTCAAAGAGTTTCGACACGAAGTAGACAAACAGATCGGCTAAAGTATTAAACTGTCATGGTTAGACCATGATGAAAATACATAAGCAATAAGTTTGTCAAATAATTGAAAGAATATAGTATTCTTTCAATGAGGACTCTTCCCGGAACACGTCAATCTGACGGTGTGTCTGAACAGAGAAACCGAATTTTGTTAGACATGATAAGGTTAATCATGAGTCGCTCTGAGCTACCATTTCCTTCAACAGATAAGCATTAAAGAGTGCAAAACTTATTTTGAATAAGGTTCCATAAAATCTGTTTGACAGACTTCATATTACATTTGAACATGAAAGAAACCAGGTTTTCTCATTCCTGTAGACTTGGGAATGCTGGGCATACGTTTGGATGATACCAAACTAGAACCCAAATTGGATAAGTGCCTAAGTTGTGGGTTATCCTAGGGAAACCAAAGTATAGTACTTATACAACTCACAAGAGAACAATGTAATTGTTGCTCACCATGCGATTTTCCTAAGAGGAATACCTATATGCAGTGGTAAGTAGGAGGAAAGTAAAACTCGATGAAAATCAGAGTAATACTATTCCAGGCACCAATTCCTTAATGGAATACAAATAGTTCATCAAGGATGAAACTATACTAATAATCTTCGAATACACAAGAACCGCGTAAGTCGGAGAGAGTCAGAAAACAACCTGGGAGGAATGGGTTTCTGATCTCACCTCATAAAGATGTCAATCTTATTGAGGAATACAAACTGACTACGTATGAGGAAGTGATACAAGGTATCGACTCCCTGTCATGGCAAAGTGCCATGAAGTCCGAAATGGATTCCTTGTATACCAACTAAGTTTGGATACTAGTTGAAGTACCGCAAGGTATTGTGCCTACTGGTACTATATAAGTCTTCAAGGAAGACATACATGGAAGGTAACATACCAACGTACTAAGCTAGGCTTGTAGCGAAAAGGTATCGTTATCAACATTGTGTCGATTACGATGAAACCTTTTACTTGTTGCCACGGTTAAATCCATTTGGATAATGCTTGCAGATGATGCATGTTTCATTTATGAAATATGACAGCTGAATGCCAAAACCGCTTTCCTTAATGGAAACCTTTTGGAGGATGTTTACAACATCCTGACGGTTTTGTCGTACCAAAACAGGCAAACAAGGTTTGCAAGTTAATTCGATCCATGGATGGATTGAAGCAATCATATCGTTCTTGGAATAATCGTTATGATGTAATCATAATGGTATATGATTTAATTCTAAACGAAAATGATTCTTGTGTATATAAGGAGGTTAGTGGGAGCGAACTGACAATGAATGTCCTATATAGTAATGATGATATATCATTTCTTGGAAATGACAATACCATTATACAATCGGTGAAAGCTTGGCTTTCATGAAAATTCTCCTTAGAATTCTTGGGAGAAACAACCTTTATTCTAGGAATAAAGATCTAATGCGTTAGATTTATAGTTGTTAATACTCTCCAAGAACTCGTACATTGAAAAATGTACGCGACCTGATGTCACATACGCTTTGAGCATATGGAGTCACAATCAGGCCAATCCAAGTGATAGTCATTGGATTTATGTTAAGAACATCCTCCAGTATCTTAGACGAACTGAGGATGCTGTCTTAGACTATGGAGAATGAGAACTTGAAGTGACTGGGATCACCGTTGCAAGTTTCCTAACCGATAAAAATGACTATAAGTCGTAATAATGGTACTATAAAGTTTGAATAACGGAACAGTGAGCTGGAAATCTTCCAAGCAAGATATTGTTACCAACTAAACAACAAAAGTGGTATATTGCTGCAGCTGAGGCAGCAATAGAAGCCTTCTGGATTGATAATAATCCTAATCAGATTAGGAGTAGTTCTGTTAGCAGCTGAGCTAGGCTACAGCAGAGGCTAAAGAATTAATGGTCTCATCAATGATCCAGATATATACTTCAATCGTTTCTTCTGATTCGTTCAGATCAAACATCATGGCGATGTGATGATCGAATAAATCGCATCAGATGATAACACTGCAAAATCGCTGACGAAAACCTTTCCTCAGCAGAAGTTTCAGCGAATCGTACATAGTTCGGGGTTGGACACTTGAGTGATTGGCTATAGGCCAAGTGGTAGATTGTTGGACAGTTATGACCCATAGCATCACTATTTGTACAGATCATGGGTTGTTGTACAAATTAACTATGTGACAAAGGAAATACTCTTTTATCATTTGTAATTAGATTACCAAGATGTATAAATGATAGAAGGTCCATATGATTAGTTCCGGATTGAGATGATATGAGACAGTATCAATCCACGAAGGTTTAATCATTAAATATCCCTAGTCAGAGTATTATCGAGATTGGAGATCGATAATGCGTAAAAGACTAGTATTACACTTGTGCGCGTTGTGGGAGCGTAACGACATAGTTCTCATATATTTGGGTATTGGATACTCATGCAAGTGTAATAGGAGGTTGTGTTTACCGATGGTACGGGAAACAGCTTCGCTCTGGATAGACCCCTCGGAATTCCATTGGTAGTATGACTATGTGTCTATGAAAGTCTGAATCAGGGTAGGTGTATTTGGTCTTAACCTGAGACTTGCACCGCTAATACTTGCGAAAATCAATATACTTTAGTTTTGGTCGTCCAGGGCTTTAACCGGTTATGTGTATGCCTCTTTTGGGTATATTGAGAATCATAGTGTATTGGGTGTGATGTCGAGACGGAAGTATCACTCCAGTCATAGTGGAGATGATGGTCACGTAGGATATGGAACTGGTGCTCTTATGTACTGCAGTAATCGGGATAATATGACTAGGTCATGATTATCCGATTATAGAGACTAGTTACCAGAGATCCAATATGTGCTTCGTACGGGGCTGACACAATTCCAGCCCCAGGCCTTGCACGTGACATCAGATGCTGGATCGATATACGCAATACTTCGTATACTACGCCTGATATAGATCACATACTACGTAGGCACGGTGCTTTGCTAGAAGCCAACCATGTCTTGTAAATCGGTAAAAATTTAGTACTAGGTACGTACGTGTTCGGATAGTCCGACGACCGGATTTACTGGCAACATATCGGGATCTAATGGGTCGCTTCCCGAAGATTGACCGATGACGTATGACTCGGACTTTATAAATCTGGGATTAATTATAAGAGAGAGAAAATTAATCTGGGATTAATTACGGAGAAATTGTATCTGAGATAAAATATTAATTAAAGAGAGAGAACGATTAATTTGGAATTAATTGATAAAATAATATGTTCGATATATTATACGAAATTGGATTTCGACGCGGAATTGAAATTAGATTTTAATTCAGGTGAACGAGTTAATTTAGAAATAATTCGCAAGCGACGTGAATAGTAATTTTGCTAGGCAAAGTTATTTAATTAAATATAGATTTAATTTCGTCGCAACGGAAAATTCGTTAATTCGGAATTAGCGAACCCGAGCCCGGGAGTGTTTGCGGGCGCACTCGTATTTGGAATCGAGTGGGGCCCACAAGTCACATCACGCGTCACATCACTCATCATTCATGTGTTGGATGTCTTGTCACTTTGAGTGATTGACAACCAGTCACTATTCATGAGTGATGTGAGTAGTTGGAAGGCATTTATTGCCATTTTAGCTCCAAATTTTGGTTTTACTTTTTGAAAGCCTAATACCAAAATTTGGTAACACTTTTGGATAATTTCATTTTAGGTTTTGGAAACCAAATAACCAACACACTCTCCTCTCTCTTTCTTCATCACATTCGGCCAAGGGCCAATATATCCTTCTCTCCCATTTTTCTTGGCAAGGCCGAGAATTACAAGAAGTATAAAGGAAAATTTGTGGCAATTTTTCCTATGCTAGCACATAAAGGGTCATCCTAAGGTGATAGGGAACTAACTCATGAGCATGGATTCATAACACAAAGCTTGGAGCTTGGAGATCCTTCCATGGTGGTGACCGAATTCTGAAGGAGCACAAGGAGGACCTTGGCCGAGAGCTTCATGGAGCAATGGCTTGTGTTCTTCGCATCAAAATCCGATCAATGTAAGTATGATTCTGCCGTACTTCTTGATTTATTCACATATGTTTCATTGTTTGATTTGATCCTTGGGACTTAATCGAAACCCAACAAGGAAATGGACCATCTCATCAAGTAATGGTTCAGAAATGGACCACAATCTCAACTCAATAACGGTTCGGAAATGGACCACCATCACATCAGTAACAGTTCGGAAATGAACCACCTCACATCAGTAACTGTTCGGAAATGAACCATCATCTCACATCAGTAACGGTTCAGAAATGAACCATCATCTTACATCAACTCAGTTCGAAGCATCTCACAAAGCAGCAGGTAAGTACGACAGCCGGCAAACCAGGTAAATAATTAAAAATGCATGCATGACTTTGATAGGATTGTCACTGTCACACACTGCACAAGTCCCATCAAAGTGGGGGTGACTGTAGACACTATATTTTTGCATAAAGCCCAATGATGAGCCTCGTATGGAGGCACTACCCGATAAGTTGCGGAAGTCGCGGGAAACAGACGTCAGAAGGAAAAATTTAAAAAATAAATACATCAACAAATTAAACTCGCTAATTGGCCTCGGGTTCGCCCGATTAATCTCTGTTTTAAAATATTAAGCCTCGGCACAAAACCCTCGCACCCATCTAAAGCCCATTTCACCCAAAGCCCAATCCAAAATAATTAAAACATTTAAAACACATTTCACAAATTAAATTAAATCAAATTCAATTAAAATCAAAATAAATCCCCTTCCTAATTAAATCAAATCCCCTCCAAAATTAAAGATATTCCCCACCAAAATTTCATAAATTTATTTCCCTTTTTAAATTAATTTAACACACATAATTTGCATGATTTCCTTCCTTAACTAAAAACCCTAGCATGCACCACTATAAAAATAACACGCAAATAGCCTGAGCACAAACTGAATAAACAAACAATAATCCTAAGCCTGAGCCGAAAACCGAATAAAGACAATAAGCCAAAATCAGTAAAACCAGCCGAATTCCTTCCTTGGCTCTCACGGCAAAACATAAAAAAAACATAAACCCTCTCACTTCTCTCTCGCCTAACACACTTTCCTCTCTCTCTACAAATACAAAATAAAACCCTAACTCACTTCTCTCTCTTCCTTGTCTCTCATTCACGACCCCTCTCTATAAACAAAACAGAAAACCCTAAACTCTGATCTTTCACGCACTCTCTCACTCGGCAAAGCCAAACCCTAAAAGCCCTCCTCACTCTCGGTGTCCCCATCACGTGAACAAAGACCCTAGACGCACACAAACATTCACACGGCACACACTGCAACAACACCCACTCAAGAAGCAGCTCCACACACTCACACACCTCACATCATTCACACGGCACTTCACAAATCTGCCTCTCTCATCACACTCACACACAGCCGCAAATGAGACCCTAAACACAAAACACACACGACAACTCATCAACAAAGCTCCACAGACCGTGAACCACCCTCACAAATAAGCCATAACCCTAAAGCTTCACAGCCCCTCACGCAGATCACTCACTCTAGCCACAACAACCCATACACGGCACCCACATGGATCCACGAACAGCCCCCTAAAGCTCATCAACAACCGACTAAAGCTTAGGCCACATACTCAACTGACCAGACCACGCAGCCCTTCCCCAAAACCGACAAACAACAAACCTTCAATGTACTAAAAAACAACCCCCATACCGAGAGACAACAAAGCCAAAAATCACCCCCACATCACCGTGAAACACAACCAAAAGGACCCTGAATACCAGCCAAAATAGTGACCGAAACACCCAAAAACAGCCCCCACTGTTGGGAAATAATAACCAAGCCCCAATATCAACAAGAACAAGCAAAATATATAAATACATGAATGAATTAATTGAAGTATGGCGGAATCATACTCACAATACTTGAAGATGGATGCTAAGATGATGCGAAATTCCTCCCTTGTGCAGTGAAGCTCTCGGCCAAGAAGAAAGAGACTCCAAGTCGAGTTTGATCCTTCCAAGCTCAAGGATTAGTTTCCCATATCACCTATGTATGATCCCTTGAAGGTGCTAGCCTTTGTTGTGATTTTGAATGCACAACTTCTTCAAATCTTGCCACAAAAATTGAAGAAATGGAGAGCCCAAAACTGCATGTAGTTTCGGCAATGTGAGAGAGAAAAGTTGAATGATTTTTGTTACAAAAAATCAATTTATATTTATGCCATAATATTTTTTAAATAATAATAAACTTATGACACAAATCATGCAATGGCTTAGAGTGTCAAACACTCAATTTCATGCAAAACCATTGAGTGTATTGTACACTATCACCATGCAATGCATTAGAATTAAATAATGCATAATATGACATGTGTCATGTGGGCCCCACACGTTTCCAAATGAAAGTGGGCCCACGTGCACTCACGCGTTCGGGTTCGATATTTCCGAAATACCGAACTTACGTCGCGACGTTAATTAAATCGAATTTAAATAAATAATTGCGCCTAGCGAAATTATTATTTACGTCGCTAACGAATTAATTCTAAATTAACTCGTTTGCCCGAATTAAAATCTAATTTTAATTTCGCGTCGAAATCGAATTTCGATTATTATATCGAATATAATAATTTTACGATTAATTCCAAATTAATCGTTCTCTCTCTTTGTATAGTACTTTATCCAAGATAAAGTCTCTCCGTAATTAATCCAAGATTAATCGAGTTTGAATCATACGTCATTGGTGAATCTTCGGGAAGCGACCCAAGAGATCTCCGGATATGTTGGCAGTAAATACGGTCGTCGGATTATCCGAACACGTACGTACCTCGTACTACGTTTTTACCGATTCACAAGACAAGGTTGGCTTCTAGCAAAGCGCCATGCCTACCCAATTCTCCAGAAATATTCTTATAGGAATATAAGATCTATATCAAGCGTAGTATACCGTAGTATTGCGTACATCGATCCAGTATCGGATGATCACATGTTAGGCCTGGGGCTGAAAATGTGTCTGCCCCGTACGAAACATATATCGGACATCAAGCAACTAGTCTCTTTAAATCGGACAATCCTGACCTGGTCATATTGTCCCGACGGTTGCAACCTTTTATAGAGTACTAGTTCTGTGTCCTGCGTGATCATCACCTCCATATGTCTGAAGTGATACTTCCATCTCGACATCACATCCAGTACACTACGATTCTCGATAAACCCAGAAGAGGTGTACACAGAACCGGTTAAGGTCCCCAACCACCAAAACCAAAGTTTACCGATTGTCGCAAGTACTAGCGATGTAAGTCTCAGGTTAAGACCATATACACCTACCCTGATGCGGCCTCCCATAGACACGCAGACATACTACCAATGGGATTCCGCGGGGTCTATCCAGAGCGAAGCTGTTTTCCCCGTACCATCGGTAAAACACAACCTCCTATCGCACTTGCATAAGTATCCAATACTTAAATATATGAGAACTATGCCGTTGTGCCCTCACAACGTGCACAAGCGCAATACTAGTCTATTCCGCATTATCGATGTCCGATCTCGATAATACTCCGACTAGGGATATTTAATGATTAAACCTTTATGGATTGATACTGTCTCATATCATCTCAATCCGGTATTAATCATATGGACTTTCGCCATTTATATATCAAAGTAAATAATATTACAAAACGGCAAAAGGCAATTTCATTATCACATAGTTAATTTTGTACAATAATACAATATCATTTACAAACAGTGACGCTATGGGACATAATGTCTAACAATCTCCCACTTGGCCTATAGCCAGTCACTCAAGCATCTAATACCCGAACTATGTATGTGTCGTTCAAAAACTTGCTGAAGAACAGCCTTCGTCAGCGGATCTGCAATGTTGTCATCTGATGTGACCTTCTCGACCTTTACATCGCCACGATGTATATCTCCCGAATCAGATGGTAACGTCGAAGAACATGCTTGGACCGTTGATGAGACCTTGGTTCCTTAGCCTGTGCTATAGCCCCGTTATTGTCACAATACAATGGAACGGGCTCAGCTGCTAACGGAACTACTCCTAATCCGATTAGGAACTTTCGGATCCAAACTGCGCCTCCTTTGCTGCTTCAGATGCAGCGATGTACTCCGCTTCTGTTGTTGAATCGGCAACAGTATCTTGCTTGGAAGATTTCCAGCTCACTGCTCCGTTATTCAAACAAAAAATGTACCCGGATTGCGACTTGTAGTCATCCTTGTCGGTTTGGAAACTTGCATCGGTATACCCAGATACCGCAAGTTCTCCACCTCCATAAATTAAGAAAGCATCCTTAGTTCGTTTAAGATACTTAAGGATATTCTTAACTGCTATCCAGTGACCTTCACCTGGATCGGCCTGATAGCGACTGCACATGCTCAAAGCATATGAGACATCAGGTCGTGTACATATCATGGCATACATGATCGATCCGACTGCCGAGGCGAACGGTATCCGACTCATGTTGTCTCTCTCTTCCTGAGTCTTAGGACACATGTCCTTAGACAGAGAGGTACCACGTACCATTGGAACCAATCCCCTCTTGGATTGTTCCATGTTGAATCGCTTCAACACTTTATCAATGTATGTACTCTGGGAGAGTCCAAGCAGCTTTCTAGATCTATCCCGGTAGATCTTTATTCCAAGAATAAAGGCTGCTTCTCCCAGATCTTTCATGGAGAATTTTAATGAAAGCCAAGCTTTCACCGACGTTAGCATGGGAATGTCATTGCCTATAAGCAATACGTCGTCGACATAAAGGACAATAAAAGTAAGTGCTCTCCCACTAACCTTCTTGTATACACAAGGGTCATCTGCGTTTTGCACGAAATCATATTCTTTTATGATCTCATCAAAACGCTGATTCCATGACCGTGATGCTTGCTTCAATCCATAAATGGATCGATTTAACTTACAAACCTTGTTTGCAAGTCTAGGTACGATAAAACCGTCAGGCTGTTGCATATAAACATCCTCCAAAAGGTTTCCGTTAAGGAAAGCGGTTTTAACGTCCATCTGCCATATCTCGTAATCGAAATATGCAGCTATTGCAAGCATTATCCGAATGGATTTAATCATGGCAACGGGTGAGAAGGTTTCGTCATAATCAATACCATATTGTTGACGATACCCCTTCGCTACAAGCCTAGCTTTGTACGTTTGTACGTTGCCATCCATGTCGGTCTTCTTCTTGAAGATCCATCTGCATCCAATAGGCTTTACGCCTTCTGGTGCATCAACCAGTGTCCAAACTTGGTTGGCGTACATGGAATCCATCTCGGACTTCATGGCTTCTTGCCATAAAGCGGAATCGATATTTTGTATCGCTTCCTCATACGTAGCCGGCTCATTATCCTCAATAAGATTAATATCTACATGAGGTGAGATCAGGAACCCATACCTCTCAGGTACTGTTCTGACTCTCTCCGACCTACGCGGTCCTTGTGTATGTGAAGTTTGTGGTACAGACTCATCCCGGACGGTCTGTTCTTGTTCCGTCGTTGATTCATTGCCAGGAACAGTATCACTACGATCTTCATCGAGTTCTACTTTCCTCCCACTTACCACTGCATTTATAAAATCCTTCTCAAGGAAAAATGCTTGTAGAGCAACAAATACTTTGTTCTCTTGTGGGTGATAGAAGTAATATCCTTTGGTTTCCCTAGGATATCCTACGAAAAGGCATTTATCAGATTTGGGTTCAAGTTTGGTACCTTCCAAACGTTTAACATATGCCCAGCATCCCCAAATCTTCAGGAAAGAGAAACCTGGTTTCCTTCCTGTCCATATCTCATATGGAGTCTGTTCAACAGACTTCGACGGTACCTTATTCAAAATAAGTATAGCACTGTTTAATGCGTATCCCCAGAAGGATATTGGTAGCTCAGTGCGACTCATCATTGACCTTACCATGTCCAACAAGGTGCGGTTTCTCCGTTCGGACACACCGTTTAATTGCGGTGTTCCAGGAGGAGTCCACTGTGAAAGAATACCATATTCTTTCAAGTAATCTTGAAACTCATAACTTAAGTATTCGCCACCACGGTCTGACCGTAATGTCTTAATACTCTTCCCCCTGTTTGTTTCTCTCCACTTCGTGTCGAAACTCTTTGAATTTCTCAAAAGTTTCCGACTTGTGTCTCATAAGATACACATAACCGTAACGAGATGCATCATCTGTGAAGGTTACGAAGTAGTGAAATCCACCTCTAGCCTGGCTAGACATGGGCCCGCATACGTCAGTATGAACGAGAGCCAACAGTTCTGTGGCACGTTCACCTTTACCGCTAAAAGGTGATTTAGGCATTTTGCCTAAAAGACAAGATTCGCAGACGTCATATGAATTGGGATCAAATTCGTCCAAGTACCCACTCTTCGAAAGTGTGGATATGCGAGTCTTGTTGATGTGTCCTAGACGACAATGCCACATATAAGCTTCATCTTTTAGATTACTCCTTTTGAGCCTTTTGTTTGTCATTTTAGGAGATTCATTTATATTCAAAATATAAAGACCGTTATTTGCAACAGCTGTGCAAATTTCTGCATCATTTTTATATAAATAACACCCAGTGTTTCTAAATACAAAAGTGTAACCCTGCTGGGTTAACAAGGATACAGATATAATATTCCTAGTTAAACTAGGTACAAAATAACAGTTCAAAAGTTTAAGTACATGCCCTGAGGGCAGTTCTAAAACAAAAGTCCCTACGGCCAAAACAGCAACTGGTGTTCCGTTTCCGACCCGTAGATCCATCTCCCCCGATGCCAGCACCCTGCTATCCTGCAGATCCTGCACATCAGTACAAATATGAGCACCACAACCAGAATCAAAAATCCAATTTTTAAAACTAGAAGTATTCATATTTATCTCAATAACAAACATACCAGAGGCGATAGCCTTGCCAGCCTTGATATCCTCCCTCTGCCCTTTGCCCATTCGGCAGTCACGTTTCCAGTGACCCCTCTTGCCGCAGTTGAGGCAGATGTCGCGAGATTTGTCCTTTGGCTTCCTAGAAGCCACTGTCAACTTGCCCTTGCCCTTGTTCTTGAACTTCTTCTTCCTCGCACCTCCAATTGCCTTGGGCCCAGCCCTTGGCGCATGAGAGGTCGATGCATAATGCGCCTCGCGCTTGCTCCCCTTTAGGAGTTCCTTTTCGGACTCCTTCAGCACGGACAACAACTCTCCAAGAGTGTCGTCAGTGTCCATCAACTTATAGTTGATGATGATTTGTTTCCAAGTATCGGGTAGCGATTGTAATAGCATATCAATCGTCAACTCTGCCTCCAAGACAATGCCCATCTTGGCTAACTCATCTATGTCAGCGATCATTTGAGTCCCGTGGGCCTCAACTGATGCGCCGTCTGTCATCCGGGAGCGGAAGAGTTTCCTTACTAGCTCGTACCTCTCCATCCGCTTGTTGGTGCGGTGGAGATCACGCAATCTTGCCATCATGTTATAGGGATCCAAGTCCCTGTTCTGGCGTCTGAAATGCTGGGTCATTGCAGCTAGCATAACTGACTGAGCTTGGTCACAATCGTCACTATGAGTCTTCCATAACTCTAGCTCCAGTGGCTCAGTGGGTTTAGGCGGGAGAGGTCTCTGAATAGTATACAGCACCCTCTCAGCCCCAAGCACTATCTTGAGGTTCATTTCCCAGTCGGCAAAGTTTGTCCCTTTGAAGACATTATCGCCCATGATTATGTCGCGGACATTACCCTTGCCAGTCATCTTGACAACTATAGTCCAACTATAAAGTCAACGATTTATGGGTACAGTCAAAAACTGTTACAAGCAAAATAACAATATATTAGTCCAACTAATTATTAAAATATTGACGAAATAATTTAAAGACGCGTAAGGCTAAGTATCTGAACGAAATTGCAAATTCAATAATAGCCTCCCACTATTTTCTTCAAGTCTCTAACCCTCTTGTGGAGAACTCGGGAAATCGCATTTCCTAGTGGGCTAGGATCCCGTTAAATAACACACAACCTTGACTTTGGCCAATAAAAGCTGTATGCTATTTAACTTAGGTAGATCTCTATGATCAATTGGATCTCATCCAATTCCTAGATCCGGTTAGGTGGACATCCAAGTCCGAAACATATGTATAATGTCAATGTATCCATTACATTTTCCTAACCCTATCCTCCGAATCATCTAGGCCTTGGCTTTGGCCAAAAACAAACCTAATGATTCCAGTTAAGCGGGACCCATTGACGAGGAAAGTTTCGTAATCAATGTCATTGGACAAAAAGTGATCTTGACTTTGGCCAATAAAAATCACGATTTGGACAAGACACCGATATGCAACAAAACTCTCATGATTCAAGTACATCCTTGATTGACAAAGGTCTTGACTTTGGCCAAACAAACCAATGCCAACTTCGGATCTTGAACAAGAATCATTCAATGGAAGGAAAATCGCTTAATATTGTTTGAGGGATTTTTCGCGTAATTGGCAACCAATTAATTTATCTTTGTTAGGTCTCATCATCATCATACACCCTTAAGCATGCTTCTAAAACATCATAAAGCGCGTAAAGTAAAGTAATAGCGATATACGGATGGATATGAACAACAACTTGTTCCTAGAACAAATCACTCCCTTTCCTCTCCCCGCTAGCACTATTCTACTCTTACCCAATTACATAATACAATAAGAGAAACCTCATTTACATTGAGGGGAATTAGGTGAGAAGAGAATACAAAGAGACAATAAGAGAAAGGCTGGACACGCAGGTCCAATTTATAAATTCTAAATTTACAATAATTTCTAAAATTACCCTTCCCTTCTAATATCCATCCGATATACACTATTCATACATCACATCCACATTCATTCATTCAAGGCATGTTATACAACCAATCAAATCCAATTAATTAGTCTTTAATTAGGTGACAATACAATGTTCAAACAATTGTTTGCATTTGCGCGAGTCCAACTCAATTTGAGAATAAATACTTATAGTATGAATTCACGAATTATATCGAACTACTCGTTAAATCCAATTTAAGTCGTATTCAATACTAATCCTATTATTTAATTCTAAATTAAATATTTACACTTTTATTGTGCTTTTATAACTTAGATTCCAAATCTAATACAATCGGGTCTCAAAGCCCAACTAACATCTAATGTCCGTTTAATTAAAGTCCGATGGGCTTTCAATTGATTTCTTTAGGCTTGGGTTTTGGTCAATGTATGGGTCAAACCCAATTACCAAGCCCAATAAGGAATCACCCTCATATGCCATAAAATCAATATCAAGCCCATAAGGCCCAATTAAACATAAAAGCCCATTTATTATATTTGGGCTTAAATGGTGTGATTTAGGCCCATTTTGGATCCAATCCAAATGGTCCAAATCTACTTGGCCCAACCAAGCCCATTATGTCCAAATATAATAGTTTTAGGCCCAATTCAAAATTAAGCCCAACTAACCAAATTTTAAAATTCCAAATTTTATAACTTAATTAATTAAAGTGTATTATCATGATTAATCTTTAAATCAATATTCCCAAAATATCAAATTAATCCATTAATCATATTTTTATCTTAAATATATGTCCAACATTATTTAATCAAAAAATCAAGTCCCTAATCCTCCATCAAGCATTCGGCCAAGGTGATTAAAATGGTTCCGATTTCGTTTTCAATCCAATCGAGTTACAAATCATCATTCCATATTGTTTCAAGTCATCTAATGTCTTAAAATTAAAAAATCATCTAGTCCATATGCTTGCATGTATTCGGCCAAGCCTCATTTGGGTTGGAAAAATTAATCCAATTTATTTTCCATGAAATTGATGATGTATAATCTAAATAACATACATCTAAGCATATTTAATCAAGCAAACTCATCAAATCATGCTTCATACAATTTTCCCCAAATAACATCCTAATATATTTGCATGCTCTTTAAGCTCTGATACCATTGTTGGAAATAATAACCAAGCCCCAAGATCAACAAGAACAAGCAAAATATATAAATACATGAATGAATTAATTGAAGTATGGCGGAATCATACTCGCAATACTTGAAAATGGATGCTAAGATGATGCGAAATTCTCCCTTGTGCAGTGAAGCTCTCGGCCAAGAAGAAAAGTGGAAGAGGTTCAAGTCGAGTTTGATCCTTCCAAGCTCAAGGATTAGTTTCCCATATCACCTATGTATGATCCCTTGAAGGTGCTAGCCTTTGTTGTGATTTTGAATGCACACTTCTTCTTCAAATCTTGCCACAAAAATTGAAGAAATGGAGAGCCCAAAACTGCATGTGTTTCGGCAATGTGAGAGAGAGGAGAGTTGAATGATTTTTGTTACAAAAAATCAATTTATATTTATGCCATAATATTTATTAAATTAATAATAAACTTATGACACAAATCATGCAATGGCTTAGAGTGTCAAACACTCAATTTCCATGCAAAACCATTGAGTGCATTGTACACTATCTCCATGCAATGCATTAGAGTAAATAATGCATAATATGACATGTGTCATGTGGGCCCCACACGTTTCCAAATGAAAGTGGGCCCACGTGCACTCACGCGTTCGGGTTCGATATTTCCGAAATACCGAACTTACGTCGCGACGTTAATTAAATCGAATTTAAATAAATAATTGCGCCTAGCGAAATTATTATTTACGTCGCTAACGAATTAATTCTAAATTAACTCGTTTGCCCGAATTAAAATCTAATTTTAATTTCGCGTCGAAATCGAATTTCGATTATTATATCGAATATAATAATTTTACGATTAATTCCAAATTAATCGTTCTCTCTCTATGTATAGTACTTTATCCAAGATAAAGTCTCTCCGTAATTAATCCAAGATTAATCGAGTTTGAATCATACGTCATTGGTGAATCTTCGGGAAGCGACCCAAGAGATCTCCGGATATGTTGGCAGTAAATACGGTCGTCGGATTATCCGAACACGTACGTACCTCGTACTACGTTTTTACCGATTCACAAGACAAGGTTGGCTTCTAGCAAAGCGCCATGCCTACCCAATTCTCCAGAAATATTCTTATAGGAATATAAGATCTATATCAAGCGTAGTATACCGTAGTATTGCGTACATCGATCCAGTATCGGACGATCACATGTTAGGCCTGGGGCTGGAAATGTGTCTGCCCCGTACGAAACATATATCGGACATCAAGCAACTAGTCTCTTTAAATCGGACAATCCTGACCTGGTCATATTGTCCCGACGGTTGCAACCTTTTATAGAGTACTAGTTCTGTGTCCTGCGTGATCATCACCTCCATATGTCTGAAGTGATACTTCCATCTCGACATCACATCCAGTACACTACGATTCTCGATAAACCCAGAAGAGGTGTACACAGAACCGGTTAAGGTCCCCAACCACCAAAACCAAAGTTTACCGATTGTCGCAAGTACTAGCGATGTAAGTCTCAGGTTAAGACCATATACACCTACCCTGATGCGGCCTCCCATAGACACGCAGACATACTACCAATGGGATTCCGCGGGGTCTATCCAGAGCGAAGCTGTTTTCCGTACCATCGGTAAAACACAACCTCCTATCGCACTTGCATAAGTATCCAATACTTAAATATATGAGAACTATGCCGTTGTGCCCTCACAACGTGCACAAGCGCAATACTAGTCTATTCCGCATTATCGATGTCCGATCTCGATAATAATCCGACTAGGGATATTTAATGATTAACCTTTATGGATTGATACTGTCTCATATCATCTCAATCCGGTATTAATCATATGGACTTTCGCCATTTATATATCAAAGTAAATAATATTACAAAACGGCAAAAGGCAATTTCATTATCACATAGTTAATTTTGTACAATAATACAATATCATTTACAAACAGTGATGCTATGGGACATAATGTCTAACACCCACATCACCGTGAAACACACTAAAACGACCTAAATACCGTTCCAAATAGTGACGGAAACACACCCCAAAATAGTAGCCCTGTTGCACCAAAAAATAGCTCCAAAAATGTCCCTCATGCAGTGAGTAAAACAGTCCCAAACCAACCCAAAACAGTGAGCAAAACGGCAGAAAACAATGAAGAAAACAGAAGAAAAACGTGAAGAAAAAAGCAAAAATGGCGGACCAAATTAGCGTCAAACCAGAAAAATAACGGAGCATTAACCCTTCCGGCGACGACATAACGCACTTCCAAAAAGCAACTTAAAAGGTAAGACCTGAGGGCACCCTTTGTTATTTACTTATCTTTTCGGTTATTTATTATTATCCCTTCACATGCATAATTATATTTCACGTCCATTTTCATTTACATTGGGTTAATGATTAAGTGATATCTCTTGCGGTATATCGGATGGAATACCATACGTAAATTCCGTAGCCGAATCCGAATGGACGGTAGTGCGGTCTGTACTTGGGATACAACTCCACGTACCGCTTGAGAAACTTTCAAGCACGTGCTTCATTTTATGATTTAAATTTATATGTTTATTGTTCCTCTATTTATTTTCTATGCATTGTTACTTGATGCGCATGGGCTAATTATGTTGGTTTAAAGGTCCTCAATTGGAGGGATAAAAAGCCTACAAGGCTACCTTTACCACGATGCTTTGCCGAACCGGACGAAGTATGTTCGATTGGATATAAAATATGTTCAATCGGGCATACGAAGTCCCATATAGACGTTGGCTTTGGTCTCATCTCTTTTAATTATGTCATTTACTTTCTGCTTATTATAGCTTTATTTAGTTATATATTGTTAATCTAATGCGCATGGGCTAACTATGGTGCATTAAAGGTCCTCTATTCGAGGGAAATGCCTAAAGGCTACCTTTACCACGATGTTTTACCGCGCCGGACGAAGTATACTCGATTGAATGTGAAATGTGTTCAATCAGGCATACAAAGTCCCATATGATTTATTTTTTTATTCATGCATTGATAATTTAGTGCACATGGGCTAACTAGAGTGGATTAAGGGTCCTCTATTCGATGGAAATGCCTAAAGGCTACCTTTACCACGATGTTTTGCCGCGCCAGACGAAGTACACTTGATTGAATGTGAAATGTGTTCAATCGGGCATACAGGGTCCCATATTATTTATTTGTTTATTCATGCATTGATAATTTAGTGTGCACGGGTTAATCATATTGGATTAAAGGTCCTTTATTCGAGGGAAATGCCTAAAGGCTACCTTTACTATAGTTTTCCCGCGTCTTTCTTCTGTTGATCTCGTCATTTACCCTTTTGGTTGTTATGCTTTCATTCTTCACTTTGCGTTCATGTTGTGTTAATGCTTGAGTGTTTCCTCTTGTGGTATATCGGATGGAAACCCAGACATAAATTCCGTAGCCGAATCCGAATGGACGGTAGTGCGGTCTGTACTTGGCATTCAACTCCACGTACCGCTTGAGAAGCATTTGCGCATGTGTCATTTTGGATACCATTTTGGTAATCTCATTCGAACGCATTTCCGAACGCTACACGAACGTATGCATTCTGTCTCATTTCCATTCGAACGCGTTTCTAAACAGTACACGAACGTATGCATTCTGTCTCATTTCCGTTCGAACGCGTTTCCGAACGCTACTCGAACGCGTATGTATTCTGCTTTACCATGCATCAGGTCTCATCCCGTTCGAACGCGTTTCTGAATGCTACGAACACGAACCTTATCTTTACCATTCGAACGTGTTTTCAAACGCTACACGAGAGCACATACAGTGAACATATTTCTTTTAATCACATTTCTTGTATGTTCGCTTCTTTGGTCATTCCTTCTGCATTACATAATTAACCATATCATTTCATTATTGACTCTTTTACAGTTATTATTTATTTATATTCCCGCATTTATCTATTTGATATATTCATGAGATTGTGTGCTCGCATTTATTATTAATGCCTTTATAGTTGTTATTAGTTGCACTATTGCGTTTTATTGTTTAATACGTTTTATGGATTTTACCTTCATTTTTATTTTCGATTATGGGTGTGCAAACTTGTGGTGTTGCTTAAACTATCTTGTATGTGTTGCATGTGGCTTGGTTATACTATTGCATAAATCTTTTCATTATAATTGGCATAAGTAAGGGACCATTCCGAACCCAACGGTTTGAGGTCTTCCCTTGCGAGGGGTGAGTGCGGCCTTAAATCATTTCCCAGTTCACACTGGGTGGCGATTCCATTTTATTTCTCCGGTTTAGTCCCCCAAGGGCTACTCCATACTCCCGACCGGGCCGCGAGCCCGGGACGGCATCGCCGATCTCTGTGTCCTACAGTCTGGCGACTCCAATGGGGATAGAGAATCGGCCCCGAAATAATGTCTTGTAATGTTTGTGATTTGTGCTTTAGTTAACCTTGTCTAGAGTGATTTAACATAAGGAAATATTGGAGTTAGATAATGATTTGGTGTCTTCCTTCACTCACTGCTTTTTTATAGCCAAAAGGAAAAGCTGTGAAAACATCTAGATAATCATCTAAAGTGATAGACTAATTTGGATGATCTGTTGTTTATTCCTGTCACCAAGGCAATAAGAGCCTAAGACGCCAGGGTATTTAAGAGAGTTTGCTCCACCCTCCCTCTAGGGAATTTTCAATAAAGGAATCCATTTGGCAGTTATTCATGTATCGTGAAGTCGTTTTCGCTCGAAACGGCGGATCGTTATATGGTACCATCACTCGTTGGCACGTACCTTAGGGTATAAAAATGGTGAGCTCACTTGGTCGCTCGAACCCTTGAGTGGGGAGACCTAGTTGTGGGCAATCCTCTAAACCCGCATGTGAACCATAATTGTATGACCTATAGAAGCCACCTCTTTATGCTTGTGTTTGGGACCATCATCATTTGGATTCAGTTGGACTTCTTGTCATGAGATATGAGCTTGTTGGGCCATTTAAACTGGGACGAGTTTGTGCCTTATGACGATTGGGCCAAAAGTTTCTAAAATACCGATGGACCACTTTGTGTTTGGGCACCTTATCATTTGAAGTTGTTTAGCCACGTTATTGCAAAAGTATAATCCTTTTGGGCCTTTTGCAACTGGGACAAGTTTACACCTCCCAATAATGTGATTGAATGCTTTAAAATGATAATGGGCCAACTTGTATGAAAACTTGATGGGCTTAGAAAGTCAAAACATGATCCAAGTATGCTAGAAGCATGAGTTCGATATCCGCACTGGCTTTCATCCAGAAAGGATACGCCTTGTTACGACATATTTGTATACTTTTGGATACCTCTAAGTTCATCCCCATGACCATGGTTTCCGAAAACCCAATTCGTCGTTTCTAGACAATGGCATGATCCCATAATCGGCTTAGTCCATGTTGTAAATATGCGGTCTTTGTCTTTTACCGATGGAAAGGGACAGAAGCAGCCAAGGTTCACCCCGTAGCATAGGAGAAAACGATTTTGTGTACCCCATATTGGTACAAAAAATAAGCCATACCTAGAACCAAAAATAGGCTTACCGCGAATGTGGGAGAAATAAGGTCGGAAAGATATATTCTGTTTGATAGCCATATGCATATTATATCTCATACATCGCACGCATCTCATGCATCTCATGCATACATGCACCATGTTAAACCCTGTGTCTTAAAAGCCATCATAGATATCTGTTGGGTTGGAGAAAGAGAGATTTTTCAAGAAGAGTTTAGTAAACATGGATATCGGGGAAAACGAAACCGAGAAACAGAAAACCTTATGGCAAGGATAGAAATACCATTGTGAAAAAAAAAATTGTTTGTTTTTAGTCCTGAATAGTTAGACATAAGTCCGATGATGAAATTGTTTGCCCTAGGGTGAAACCTTAGAAACGATAAGTGTGAGAGGTACTCTCATCTGATATTTTGAGTAGTTGATCTTGACTAGACTCGCGAGCACTTAATTATAGGATCTTAGCGGTGAAAGCCTAAGTAGTCAGCAATGTGAGTAGTTGAAGAGAGTGTGGATTGATGAATGACCGTTCGCTTAGATGTCCATCCTGACTTACTTGTGTTACGATATGTGGTATGGTTGGAAACAAAATAAAAGTATCTAAAGCAGAAAATATAAACCACCTATAACAGATAAACGTGAAGCTACCCATGGGCGAGTATTAGGACCACCATGAGGAGAAATGCTACCTTAAATGGTAGGTGTGTTGAAGAAAAAAATAATAATAATAAAAAAGACAAAAGAAAAAGAAAACCATACCATATTGAGCACGGAAAAGCAATTGCAGAGTATAATTGAGACATCTAGGTTGGTTTGACCCATCGAACCCAATTTCTAAATGAAATTATTGAGTTGGCTTACCTAGGAATCAAGCTGTAAATGAACCTTTGCACACACACTTTGAGTCTGGCTTAGATCATTTATTCAAAGACTTGGATTTGAGTTTCATCGAGTGTTTTGAAGGTTCTCTGATCTCATTACTGATCATTCTTTTAGGATAATGATATGTATAACTATTGGGACTATTTTGTAGCCTGTAAAGAGATATGTTGATACGGAATGCCACACCACGTAGTCCAACTCGACCTAGTGTAAGCAGTGGAGAACAGAAAACCTAAGCCAGGTTTGGGGGCGAACAGTCTACCACCTCGCGAATAAGGGACATAACAGGATCTTGAACCATGAGACCAAAGAAAACTGAGCAATCACTAGAGTAGAATTGGTAGGAGGAAACTATAAGTAGGCCCAGGGGGCGACCAAAGACTTTTATATGCAAAGGGCACCAAAGAGCACAAAGAAGGCCTAACCCATCGGAATAGGAAATACATCCAAGCATACATGCATACATATCACATACATGCAATTTTTATTTTGTGTTCGCAGGTTTTTAAGGAAAAAAGGAAAAAAGCGACAAAGACGAGTGAATCAGGAACGGTTCAAAAATTAACCATCTCAACAAGTAGCGGTTTGGAAATGAACCATCTCTCAACAAGTAACGGTATGGAAATGAACCATCTCAACAAGTAACATTTCAGAAATGAACCACCTATCAAGTAACGGTTCGGAAATGGACCATCTCTCATGAGTAACGGTTTTGAAATGAACCATCTCAACAAGTAATGGTTCGGAAATGAACCACCTATCAAGTAACGGTTCGGAAATGGACCATCTCATCAAGTAACGGTTCAGAAATGGACCACAATCTCAACTCAGTAACGGTTCAGAAATGGACCACCATCACTTGAGTAACGTTTTGGAAATGAACCACCTCACATCAGTAACGGTTCAGAAATGAACCATCATCTCACATCAGTAACGGTTCGAAAATGAACCATCATCTTACATCAACTCAGTTTGAAGCATCTCGCAAAGCAGCAGGTAAGTACGACAGCCGGTAAACTAGGTAAGTAAGTAAAAATGCATGCATGAATTTGATAGGATTGTCACTGTCACACACTGCACAAGTCCTATCAAAGTGGGGCCGACTGTAGACACTATAGTTTTTCATAAAGCCCAATGATGAGTCTCATATAGAGGCACTACCCGATAAGTTACGGAAGTCGCGGGAAATGGACGTCGAAATGAACAAATTTAAAAATTAATACATCAACAAATTAAACTCGCTAATTGGCCTCGGGTTCGCCTGATTAATCTCTGTTTTAAAATATTAAGCCTCGGCCCAAAACCCCCGCACCCATCCAAAGCCCATTTCGCCCAAAGCCCAATCCAAAAATCATTAAAACATTTAAAACACATGTCAGAAATCCAATCAAATCCAATTAATTAAATCAAATCCAATTAAAATCAAAATAAATCCCCTTCATATTTAAATCAAATCCCCTCCCAAATTAAAGATATTCCCCACCAAAATTACACAAATTTATTTACCTTTTTAAATTAATTAAACACACATATAATTTGCATGATTTCCTTCATTAATAAGAACCCTAGCATGCACCACTATAAAAATAACATGCAAACAACCTGAGCGACAAACTGAATAAACAAACAATAATCATAAGCCTGAGCCGAAAACCGAATAAAGACAATAGGCCAAAATCAGTAAACCAGCCCTAATCCTTCCTTGGCTCACTCACGGAAAAACACAAAAATAATAAACTCTCTCACTTCTCTCTCGCCAAACTCACTTTCATCTCTCTACAAATACAAAATAAAACCCTAGCTCACTTCTCTCTCTTCCTTGTATCTCATTCACGACCCCTCTCTATAAACAAAAATAGAAAACCCTAAACTCTATTATTTCACGCACTCTCTCACTCGGCAAAGCCAAACCCTAAACTCTATTATTTCACGCACTCTCTCACTCTCGGTCTCCCCATCAAGTGAACAAAGACCCTGGACGCACACAAACATTCAAATGGCACATATTACAACAACACACACTCAAGCAGCAGCTCCACGCACTCACACACCTCACATCATTCACACGACACTTCACAAATCTCCCTCTCTTATCACACTCACACACAGCCGCAAATGAGACCCTAGACACAAAACACACAGAAACTCTTCAACAAAGCTCCACAGGCCGTGAACCACCATCGTAAATAAGCCCTAACCCTAAAGCTTCACAGCCCCTCACGCAGATCACACACTCTAGCCACAAACAACCCATACACGATACCCACATGGATCCACGAATATCCCCTTAAAGCTCCTCAACAACCGACTAAAGCTTAGGCCACATACTCAACCGACCAGACCACGCAGCCCTTCCCTAAAACTAATAAACAACAAACCTTCAACGCACTAAAAAACAACTCCCATACCGAGAGACAACAAAGCCACAAATCACCCCCACATCACCGTGAAACACAACCAAAATGACCCTGAATACCAGCCAAAACAGTGATCGAAACACACCCCAAATCAGCCCCTACATCACCGTGAAACACAACTAAAATGACCCTAAATACCATTCCAAAATAGTGACTGAAACACACCCCAAAATAGCAGCCCTGTAGCACCAAAAATAGCCTTCAAACAGCCCCATGTAGTTCCGAAAAATAGCCTAAAAATATCCCAAAAGCAGTGAGTAAAACAGTCCCAAAGTAACCCAAAACAGCGAGCAAAACGGCAGAAAATAGTAGAAAAATAGTGAAGAAAACAGCAGAAATGGCGGTCCAAAACAGCGGCAAACCAGAAAAATAAGGGAGCATTAACCCTTCCGGCGACGACGTAACGCACTTCCAAAAAGCAACTTAAAAGGTAAGACCTGAGGGTACCCTTTGTTATTTACTTATCTTTTCGGTTATTTATTATTATCCCTTCACATGCATAATTATATTTCACGTCCATTTTCATTTACATTGGGTTAATGATTGCGTGATATCATTTACATAGTCCCCCACTGGCTACTCCGTACTCCCGACCGGGTCGCGAGCCCGGGACAGCGTCGCCGATCTCTGTGTCCTACAACTGCTGCTCGGGAGAGGGAGTGAATACTTAAGGATTCTTCACTTATAAACAATACAACTGAGCAATGATTGATTGACATGATAAATACATAGGGGATAGCTAGGTGAAATCAGACTCTAGAATCTCTCTCGAATTGGTTCCTCCTATCTAATTATATTTTATATATTATATATTTAATTAAATATTTATTAATTATTTTCTCAATAAAGTTAGGTTTATTAATTATAGTACTTAGTGTAAGTTGAACACAATCTCTATGGGTTCGACACTCTTTCACTCATCTATACTAAAAATTGACACCGTACACTTGCAGTACGATATAAAATATCACAATAAGTTTTTGGCGACATTGTCGGGGATTGTTAATTTAATTCACATTAATACTATTACCATGTAACTTAACTTTAATTTAGATTTTTATTTTTATTTTATTTGGTTCATATTTGATTATTGATTTTTTATCTTTCTATGCTTTAATGAATGCGAAGATCCACAAGTCTCGACTCGCTCTTGTTTGATCCTGAAATAGAAAGAACAACGATGAGACTAAGGAAGGAAAGGAAAATTGAAAAAGAAGCAATGGCGGCTGAAAATAGAGAGAACAATCCATGGCAGGTGGAAATCAGAGATCACTTCAAGCTTGCCATAGATGATAATTACTCTGGGATTGTGCATCCTCAAATCAATGCTAACAAATTTGAATTGAAACTGTCATTGATCAACATGGTGCAAAAGAATCTGTTTGGGGGTTCAGCTGTAGAAGATCCAATCATGTATTTAAGGATGTTCCTGGAGATTGCAGACACCATAAATACGAATGGCGTGACTAAAGAGGCTATCAGGCTACGCTTATTCTCATTCTCTTTAAGGGATAAAGCGTGGGATTGGCTTCAATCAATACAAATGGGGAGTATCATGACATGGCAGAATATGGCCACAAAATTTCTTGAGAGGTTATTTCCACCAGCTAAATCAGCTCAACTGAGGGCAGAAATTAGCATATTTAAGCAGCTGGAGATTGAGACTCTGTATGAAGCATGAGAGCACTTTAAAGATCTACTCCGAAGATGCCCACAACACGATTATACAGACTGGGTACAGATTCAATTGTTCTATAATGGGCTGAATGGTCTGAATAGGACTGTGTTGATGCAGAACCCGAGAGAGCGCTATTCAAGAAGTCAGCTGAGGATGCCTACAATCTATTAGAAGAAATGGCCATTAACCACTTTCAATGGCCGAGTGAACGCACTACGGTGACCAATGTGGATGGAATATATAAAGTGGACCATCACATGGCACTTACAGCTCAGATTTCAACCATATCGACTCATGCAGCAGCCCTAACAAATCCACGAGTACAACCATTTATTGAATCAGCAGTGGCTACAAATATGTTGTTATTGGAAGGAGACCAGAGCTTTGAGCAAGTCCAATATGTGAACAATCAGAACTTCAACAGTTATAGGGGCAATCTTGTGCCTAACTGTTATCATCTGAACCTGTTATATGTTAATACAGAGAATGCCTTGCAACCTTCATCTGGCTTCGACTATCAAAGAGCTGAGCAAAAATCTTCCTTAGAATATTTGATGAGCACATTTGTTGCTAATACTTCAGCGAGGTTTGAGAAGAATGAGTCAAGTCTGAACAATATTGAGACACACATGGAAAATATAGGGGCAACAATGAAGTCTTTAAAAACACAGATTGGGCAGATTGAGTCCTCTATGACCAAGCAACAATAAATGGCATTACGATAAACTGAGATAGCCCGCCAAGCTATCTTTTTCATGTCACAACAGCGAGTGGATACCAAAGAAGAACCACCATGACCATTTAGGTGGTTACGTCTGACTGAAGATGTTAAACTTAGCGCTAGCGGGGAGGCAACCCTTGCATTTGCATTTGTTTATTTTCTTTATTTTATTTTATTTTATTGTGTGCTAATTGCTTGTTTATTATTTGCATGTTATTTTTATAGGTGTTAGCACAACCCACACAGCCCACGCAACAAAAGTCTTACCAGTAGGAGCTTGATCAACTCCATGTCTGGTAGTGTTGTTCCTCAATCTTGTTTCTCTATATTTATCTTACATTGAGGACAATGCAATTTTTAAGTTAAAGGGTGTGTGCATGTAGTGATAATTCATCTTATTTTTAGTTAAAAAAATAATAATAATAAAATTTGTTTTTCTTTGTTTTGTTTTCAGTGATTGATAGTAAAACATAAGTATAATGATGAGATTTGTTTCCTTTAAATAAAATTTTAGAAACGACAAGTTCCCAATTGATTTTTATCTGATGCCTTGAGTAGGTGATCTAGGTTAGACTCGTAAGCACTTAATAATAGGTTTTCAATAGTAAGAACTTAAGTAGTTGACAAAGTGCTAGTTGAAGAAATTGAATGCCGATGAAGGACTATTTGCTTAGATATCCATCTCAATATGCTAGTGTTATGATGTATGGTATGATAAAAAAATTTAAAAATAGAAGTTAAACCACCTATAACCGATAAGCGTGAAGCTACCCATGGGAGAGTGTTAGGACCATCATGAGCAGAAATGCTACCTTAAAAGGTAAGTGTGTTGAAGAAAAAAAAAACCATACCATACTGAGCAAAGAAAGGCAATTACATAGTTAATTTGAGATATCTAGGTTGGTTTGACCCATCGGATCTCAATTTTTGAGACGAAATCATTGATTTGGCTTACTTATGAGTCGAGCTATGAATGAACATTTACACACACACACTGTGAGTCTAGATTATATGATTTTTTGAAGAACTTGGATTTGAGTCGAAATTGCGTACTTTGAAGGTTCTCTGATCTCATTGACAAGCATTCTTTGAGGACAACACTATGTATAACTATCGAGACTATTTTCTTTATTTTTATCATTTTACAAAATTGCATGTGTGTGAATGACGTTTGTGGGTGTCGTCACTGTAAGCCTTCAAGAGATAATAACTCATCCATTAGGGCCGCCTATGGGTTTAAAGGCTTGTTGTATACACTAAATGCAATCGTGATCCTTAGGAAAGTGGCCAAGTTCATTTTGTTACTTATTGTTTGTTTGTTTATTTATTTATTTTTTTTATTTTGTCTTTTGCTCGAGACTAGCAAAATCTTAAGTTTGATGGTGTTTGATAACTGCGGTTTATTCCCACTTATTCCTGCATTCTTAGCTTACTATTTTGTTAGATTTTGTATCATTTAATTTATTTGTAGTTTCTTTTATGTTTTATTTGTAGGAAGCATTGATACATGGATCTTGGGCCATTTGTACGTGTTTTGGGACATTACAGACGCATCAAAAGCAAGCAAGAAGAGCAGAACATAAAATTCAGAAAGACTGACACGCGTCGCGACGCGTCCTTCCTGGGCGTCGCGACGTGGCTTTGAAAAATCTGCCTTACAAATTCCAGCAGCTTGGCACCGCGGCGCCACTTGCCAGTGCTGCGGCACCCCGCAGAGGCCAGAAACACTAAATTTTAGGGTTTTACATGCATAATGACTCTAAGATTTTATTATAAATACACAAGCTCGTCCAAAACCCTAAAAGATGGAGTCTAATACATAACATAAAGACACAAAACACATATTTTAGATAGATCCAATGAGGAGGATTGAAGAGCGACAAGAGGAGGCGAATGCGGAGGAAGAGATTCAATTCAGGTTTAATCAACTAGTTTCTTTCTTATAACTCTAATGATTTCCATTAGATTCATGACATGTTCTTATTGTTTTTATCTTTAGTCATGAACTAAATCCTTAATTCTAGAGAATGATGTAACCGATGCTTGAACCTTTGTATTGTTTGTCAATATTGTTATGAAGTTATATTTCAGTTTATTTATATTCTCTTGAGTTTAATGCTTCTTGTTTGCTGGCCACAAATTAAGATGATGCATGTTTAGAATCTATCGCTCGAGAGAGAGGGATTTTGAATAGGAACTAGAGAATATAACCTAGGAATTTTATAGAGTTCGGGAGAATCTATAGTTCTTGTGAAGTCATTACCACATAATCATAAGGCGTAATGAGTTATTGATTACTAGATTTTTATAGGGATATCGAAATCTATGTCTGATAATATTTTCACTGTTGCTTGGGAGAGGGAGTGCATACTTAAGGATTCTTGACTTATAAACAATACAACTAAGCAAGGATTGGTTGGCATGACAAATACGTAGGGGATAGCTATGTGAAATCGGACTCTAGAATCTCTCTCGTATTGGCTTATCCTATCTAATTATTTTTTATATATTATATATTTAGTTAAATCTTTATTAATTCTTTTCTAAATAAAGTTAGGTTTATTAATTATAGTACTTAGTGTGATTTGAACACAATCCATGTGGGTTCGACACTCTTTCATTCATCTATACTAAAATTTGACATCATACACTTGCGGTACGATATAAAATATCACAACATATATCAAATTTTAACTCTTAAAATTTTATTCACTAATTCTTGTTAGTCCCAACTAATTTTGTAATTAATTACACTAATTTAATTAAATTTACTTTAGTGACCTAATTAATTTTAACTCTAATACCAGTAGAGTACCGTTCCCTCAGTTTCAACTTTAACTTGCCTAATGGTTTTTTGGAAACTATCTTAGGCCATTTCATGAACATGATCAACTTCTCTTACTTATGTGGTGCTAGGTATTCGCTAAGTAGGTTAGATGTTACCGCTCAGCTTCCCCTGCTTATGTGGTGGTAGGTCCTACTAGGTAGGTTTCATGCCCCCAGGTTACTACACTGGTGATGTTTTCATGTTTTAGGACACATGCTAGCATATACGGGGGAGACGTCTCATTCTCAATCGTTGTGAATGTAAATTTTCAAGTTAGACAGCTTTCATATCTTACAGTTTCAGTTCATGCTAACAGTTTTAGTCAGTGTTATAAATTTATATATTCACGATTATAGTTATGATTCACGTTTATAGCTTCTTGATTATATTATAGCTTTTAGTTCATGTGGTGGTTCGCTGTCCTTGATTTCATTTTAAGTTTTCAGTTTGCAATTTACAGTTATAACTTCAGATCAAGAGTATAATTTCCAGATCAAAATTACATTTATCAGTTAAGTTTATAATTTACAGGACATTTTACTAGTTTACAAGTTATGTTTATGGATTACAATCATGTTTGTAGTCTCCAATCCCTGATTCAGCTTACAATTCATAGTTTGCAAGTCATGTATACAAATTATAGTTAAGTTTATAGATCTCATTGCATGTTACAATTTATCGTTCATGTTATAGATTGCAGGTAATATTTAATTTTCATGTTGTAGTTGGAAAGTCATATTTATAGATGATGTTGTAGTTTACAGGTCATGTATACAGTTCATAGATATGGTTACAATGTATATTTTTCAATTCCTATTATAGTTACAAATTCACAATTATGGTTGTAATTATGAACTTTCACTCATCGTGTAATTTAAATATAACAGTATATGTTTTACTGTACATGTTATAAGAATTACATTTACGTTTCAGAAACTCACGAGTCAGGTTTCATTATGTATGGAACAAATTCGATTATACAAATTATGTTAATTTATGTTAACTATTCAGTATTCACTCACTAGGTCATTCATACGACTTACTTTCCAATTTAGTTTTGTGGTGCAAGATTTCATCCTTACAACGATCAAGCTTTGGAGAAGATGGATACGAGTTGCAGTGATTAGGAACACGGTATCATAGGTTCACATATTTTCATATTTGACAAAATAGGTCAAGTTTACAATTTATGTTTTCACACATCATGATTTTGAAGCTTCTGTGTCAGTTCATGAATCACATTTTTACGCGTCATGAATTATGGTCTAGGAATTTGGGTTTCATGAATTACAGTTCAACTTTTATACATATGTCGTACAGGTTTATAGTTCATGTTCACAGTTTACATTTCATTATTCGTAGATCAAGACGTTTCAAGAATTATAGTTGGAAACTTCATGTTTTATAGTACTTGATTTATATGTTTTCAAGTAAAAATAAATAATAGTTTTCAAAATACCAGTAGAGTATTGTTCTCTTAGCTTCAGCTTGTCTAATGGTTCTTTGGAAACTTTCTTAAGCCATTTCATGATCATGATCGACTTCCCTTGCTTATATCGTGCTAGGTTTCCGCTAAGTAGGTTACATGTTACAGCTTAGCTTCCTCTACTTATGAGGTGCGAGGTCTCGCTAGGTAGGTTTCATGCCCACAGGTTAAGATACTGACGATGTTTTCATATTTTCTGACATATTATATCGTATGCTATGGAGACGGTTCAATCTCAGTATATATGGCGATGCACGGGTGACATCCCAATCCTGATCATTGTATATGCAAACTTTCAAGTTAGGTAGCTTTCATGTCTTACAGTTTCAGTTTATACTTATAGTTTTAGTCCGCGTTATCAGTTTATAGATTCAATATTACAGTTACGATTCACATTTATAACTTCCAGTTTATGTTACAGCTTTCACCTCATGTGGTGGTTCGCTGTCCTTCATTTGAGTTTCAATTTTCAGTTTATAGTTTACAATTACAACTTCAGTCAATGAGTATAGTTTCTAGATCAAGAATACAATTATTAGTTAAATTTATAATTTACAGGATATGTTCCTAGTTTACACGTCATGTTTATGGATTACAGTCATATTTGTAGTCTCCAATCCATGAATCAGCTTATAGTTCACGATTTGCAAGTCATGTATATAGATTATAATAAAGTTTATATGTCTCAGTATATATTACATTTTACAGTTCATGTTACAGTTTGCAGGTCATTTTTACAGTTCATGTGTAACATTACGAATAATCAATATTATTAGTAATTAATTACTCTAGTGCTCTATGAGTATACTTTATTTGTGGAACTCTCTAGGTCCATGTATATCTGTCGCGAAACACATTCCATCTCCATAATTTTCCCATTCATAAATTATGACAACCATAGTTAATCACGTTGAACCATACGAGTCGAGTTCTAGGCATACTCTATAGTCTCTTGGTTATAGGATTTCTAAATTATACCAGTGATATAGATGAAAACATCAAATCTTCGTTGTGTAAAATTCATGTATGTGTCGCAACATATTCATGATTCTTTAGATAAATACTCAGAACTCATTTCTGTAGTATACCTTAGCCAAGGATTTAAAGGATCACAAAGTGGATACCTAAATCCTGTACATGAGATTGACGGATCCTATCTAAATATATCACAAAATATCATTGTTGGGATATATGCCCTATAGATTCATGTAATGTAAATGGAATTATATTTTAAGAAATAAAAGGATACATTATTCATTTATCAAAGTGTTTGTTTAATACCACATATTGTAAATGATATTGTTTACCCTAGATTATTCATGTGCCTTCAGACTTAGTGTATAAGTGTCATACATAAGAGGATTTAAGTCTGAAGTTAGTAATCTAAAATAGTCCATAGAGAGTAAACAAAGCGGGTATTTTGTTTGTGGTTTATCTATAGCTGTGGTTTATTCTATAATTATATGAGGACCTTGATCCGGGGTCGTCCATGTGTAGACATGAGAATGGAGGCACCTTATATGATGTGATCATATAGGACTCGACTTAGATAGAAATGAGTTTCTTATAATATCCGTTAGATAAAGAAATTCATTTCAATCTACTTGATGGTCATATATGGATTAATATGAATTGTGAGTGTACTACGAACTCTTGCATGACAGGCTATATCCTTTGATTTACAAAAGTGAGGTTGGTGTAGTAATCCCAACCAATAGCTACGTACTTTGGGGACATGTTTTGATATGTAGTTGGGGATGTTTTACATAGATAGGGAATTCACTCCTTGTGAGAAGTATATGAGTATCTTCCTTAAGGGTTGATTCGGTACTTGAACGGTTAGAGCACTCAAGTCTTTCTATTGCCGAATAGAAAGATTAACATTCATAATGGTTATGAATAAATCATTCATTAGGGAATCAATGGTATTTAAGGTAAAAATAATTAGAGGGGTATAACAGACATATGTAATGACCCAGCTTTAAGTATGAGATACTCGTGAAAGGACAATCCGTATGTAATGACTATAACGATAGACACCGACATGGTTCGGCTTAAATTATCTAATTGCGGCAATGAGAGTGCAGCTTTCGGGTTTTTAGTGGAATAACCTGAAGTTAATAATACGAAATATTTAATTAAGAGTATTATTAATATTCCAAGATTATTGGAGCTCGGAACCGTAGGTCTATTTGGTCCTTGTGTTAGCTCGATATAATATAACATATTAAATATAATTGGATAGTCCAATTATATACTCACATATGTATAATTTATACTATTAATATGATTAATAATATTATTTTGTCGTACTTGAAATTATATATTAATTTTAATATATAGTTTTATTATGAATGATAATATGATAATTATTTAATATTAGTTATTAAATTATATAATTTAATAAGGGTTTATTATTTGGAATTTCTAAAAAAAGGTTTTTGGAAACCTTTGATTTGTTTTTGGTAGTTACACCTTTTGAAATGTGATAATAATTTCTTTTTTGTAACATCTTTTTCATTAAGGAAATTAAATATTTATTGTTACAAAATTTTGACAATTATCCTAGTGTGGCCGAATTTTTGACAAATATGAGGGGGAAAGTTTTTTATTTTGGAAATAAGACCCCATGTATATAAAGAAAATATGATTTTCTTATTGCCTCACTTAATTCATTCTAACCCTAGAAACCTTCTTTTTTTCCATATAATTCTCTCAAGTGTTAAAGAAAAACAAGAACAATAAGAAAATCAAAAGGAAATTTAAAGATTGATTTGTGAGTATAGCCCACACTATACTCTATTGGTAACGAGATATAGCATGGATGGATATTTGCTGTCGAACTAAACATAACATCCTCTCTTCCTAATACACCACACGTCATTGAGTAATATTCTGTTCACTGCCACACCTCATCTTGTGTAATGGGACTCGGTTCGATTTGCTTTTGATCCAAAAATGTTTTGAAAAATTTAGGGGTGTGTTAAGATTGTATTAGGGCTGTTTTTAATTAAAAAATTAGACCAGAAACTCAGTTGGTATTCAGGCAAATAGTGGCTGATTTGGGTAGTGAGTTGGGTGCGTTTCCGGTCCAAAACAGTCTAGATTTTACACCGATATTCTGGGGCTGTTCCGGAGCTAAAATTTTTTTCAAAACAGAAGCAAAATTTAAGTGGGATAGCTGGTAGCATTCGGCCAAAATAAGAGAATAGCAGACAAAATTTTCTAGTCCGATCACGGGTGCTTAATTAAGGTGTTTCTGCTGCGCAAGGAAAGTGGTTCATACAATTGGTATCCGAGCGAGGTTGAAAAGTGTTCTTAACCCTTCTATTTTTCATTTAAAGTTATTGTTTTTATTTGTTTGTATGAGATATAAATGATTATATGCATGTTTAAAAGAATAGGCACAAAGTAATATTCATGAGATGAATGTTTAATTGTTGATTCATGTGATGATTTGTTTTTTTTTTTGCATTGATCGTAAATTTTTCCAACTCTTATTTTTATGTTGGTTTTGGTTTTGGAATGTAAGGCCATAAGGCCAATTTTTACAAATGTTGTAATTTAATTTTCTAATATAAATATATATATATATACATATTTTGTAATTTGGAGCACCAAAGTCGCAAAAGGAGCCAACACGACTATGTAGCAAGATTTGAAGACCAAGGGATGCCTTGGGGATTTTATGTACTAATTAGATTAGTATAGGAAAAATAAGAGCCCAGTCAATGCAAAAATATTTTTATATTGTATGTATGTTTAATCTGAAATGTTTGAATAACATTGAATATCGCTTAGAGTGCCTACTCTTGCATTTTCACCTGCCATAACTGTTGGACAATTATGACCCAAAGCATCACTATTTGTAAAGAACATTGTGTTTTTGTACAAATTATCTATGTGACAAAAGGAAATTGCTATTTTATCATTATTGTAATTAGATTACTTGGATATATATATTAATGATAAAAGTCCATATGGTTAAATCAAATTAATAAGATATGAGACATTATTAATCCACGAATGATTTTATCATTAAATATCCCTAGTCGAAGTATTATCGAGACTGGACATTAATAGTGCGGAATAGACTAGTAATAAACTTGTGCGCGTTATGGAAGCTTAACGGCATAGTTCTCATATATTTAGGTATTGGATACTTATGCAAGTGTAATAAGAGGTTTTTTTAGCCGTTGGACCAGAAACAGTTCCCTCTAGATAGACCCACTCGGAATCTCATTGGTAGTATGACTATGTGTCTATGGGAATCCGAATCAGGGTAGGTGTATGTGATCTTTAACCTGAGACTTACGTTGCTATTACTTACGATAATCAGTTTACTTTAGTATTGGTCGTCTACAGCTTTAACAGGTTCTGTGTACGCCTGTATTGGGTTTACTGAGAATCGTAGTGTATTGGATGTGATGTCAAGATGGGTGTATCACTTCATTCATATGGAGATGATGGTCACACGGGATACAAAACTAGTACTCTTAAAGCTGCAACTATCGGGATAGTATGACTAGGTCATGACTTCCCGATTATAAAGATTAGTTACTCAGGATCCGATATATGCTTCGTACGGGGCAGACACAGAGCCAGCCCTAGGCCTAGCATGTGACATCCGATACTGGATCGTATCACGTATTATATAATATTAGTATTACTACGCCTGATACAGATGATATTCCTCGGTGAATATTTCTGGAGAATTGGGTAGGCACGGTGCTTTGCTAGAAGCCAACCATGTCCTGTAAATCGGTGAGAACATGGTACGGGGTACACACGTGTTCGGATAGTCCGATAACCGTATTTACTACCAACATATTCAGGAATCTCTTGAGTCGCTTCCCAAAGATTCACCAATGATATTTGACTCAGATAGAATTAATCTGGGATTAATTATGAGAGAGAAAATTAATCTGCGATTAATTACGCAAGAATTAATCTAGGATTAACTCGTATAGAAGAGAGAACGCGATTAATTTAGAATTAATCGATAAAATAAATTTAATAGTTAAATTGGATTTTTCTATTTAATTTGTTTATTTGTGGCTAAAATAATATATCGGATATATTAAATGAAATCATATTTCAATATGAAATTAAAATTGGATTTTAATTCAGACGAACGAATTAATTTAAAATTAATTCGAAAGCGACTATCGTAATAATTTTGCGAGGCATAATTATTTAATTAAATTGGATGTAATTATGGCGCGACGGTAAATTCGTTTAATCCAAATTAAATGAACCAGATAAAATTGCCTGTGACTTTGCGTGTGTCTTTTTGTGTTTTGGGAACACAAAATATCTTTGACTTTGGTGGACCCAAGTCAAGTTGTGTGTTGAGGAAGCCAACTCAAATTTTGAATTTAAAATATGGTGGGACCACATGACTTACATCAAATGTAAAATGTTGATGTAAGTAGTTGGCTTAATTAATGCTTTAAACACACAACCAAAAGTCTTGAAAAACTCTATATTCTTCTCCACCTTGGCCGAATGCTTCTCTTCATTGTAGTGAAATTTTTCTTCAAAATTTCAACATAGCTAGCACTTAGAGGAGTCTAATTAGGTGATAGGGAAACTCACCGAAGGAATAAACAACATAACAACAAGCTTGGAGCTTCATCCAAAGAGGAAATTTCGAAATTTCTCCATTTAACAATGTAAGTGATTCCGCCACTTTTCTTGTTATTTCACATATATAATCACGTTTAGGATCTTGTGGCATGTCTTAGAGAATAACAATAACATGTTTTGGATGCATAAATATTCTAGACAAAAAATATGATTTTATGAAATTAAAAATGGTTAAATTGGAATATGGTATGCAGGAAAAATGATTAATTAGATTTATTGGTTTAATGATTTAATATTTGAAATTTTAAAATAGTGGGCTTAATAAATGCATTATGAATTCCATTGGTATATAGGATGGAAACCCAGATGTAAATTCCATACCTGATTCTGAATGGATGGGTAATATGGTCTGCACTTGGGATACAACTCCACGTACCACTGGAATTTATAACGCGCCTAAATTAATTAAATGGTTTAATAAAAAATTTGTCCACTTTAGAATTTTAAATTTTAAACTTATTAGTGATCCAATATTTTAAGAGTTCAAATAAATTAGGACCCTAAAACTAGTTTAATTAAATTAGATTAATTATGTAAAATAATTAGTAGAGACTGATAGAAATTAGTGAGTTAAATTTTAAGAGTTAAGATTGGTAAGGTCACTACTAGTGTACCAGTGTAAATAAGAGTTAAGTTTTTTAGCCGCGCATAAATTTATTGACACTAGTAAATTAAAATATTATATATTTTAAAATATAAACCTTAATTTTAAAATAGAGAGTGGGAGATGGATATACAACAATATATCATGTAATCTCCGTTGTTAGTCCGAAATCGTGAGATTTAAAAGCCGCCTCGAGACAGTTTTGTTTTCATCCCCCCTACGGATGGTGTCTACATTGGGTCAATATCAAGTTTGGATTCCGATAAGATAGGGACTCTAGATATATTTGGTGAACTGACCTATCCTACGGCGACACGACACTAGTTAAGTCAAATGGTTCCGAAACAATGAGTCACACTCACAAAGGAATAATTAAATATTAATTGAAATTCCTTGATCAAATTAAACGGTGGTTGGTTAATATATGAATAACAGTTATTCCCGTATATATTAATCAGTTCAGATTCTCTTGATCTATCATGAAAATACTTTGTGGGATGATAGATTTATGTGGCATTGCAATTCTTTTAGGTTTCTAATTCATTATTCATGGTTCATGCATCATGTTTAATATTATTCCAAAATATTTGATAATTTTAATATGCGATGAATGAATATTAAATGCATGTTCACTTTATTTTATTTGAGCCATGGTTTCTCCAATAATTTCCATTCTTTCTAACAATAAATTAACGTGAGAAAATTGTGTCAAATGGAAAAGTAACATGAATGTTATCATGGTCTGTGAATACCAAAATTTTATCCTGAGGGAGGAGTGTCTTCTCGAGCCGGCCAGAAATGCTGGCCAAGCTGTACGCGATGCCTACCAAAAATAGGTCACGAATAATGAGAAAGCCTGCTGCTACTTGTTAGTAGGGATGTCCGAGGATCTTGCTACAAAGAATGAGCCTATGGCTACAGCATCTCAGATGATGGAGTCATTGCATGGCATGTTTGAGCAGCCTTCAAAGCGTCAGAGTCATGAGGCCATGGTCTCAGTGATTACTGATAGGATGAAGGAAGGGACATCAGTCCAAAAGTATATTTTAATGATGATGACCTACCTCAATACGGCCGAAACCCATGGCGCTCATATTGACGAGCGGAGCCAGGTGACCATGATAATAGAAACTCTTCCGAAGAGTTTCCTACAGTTTAAAAGCAACTATGTCATGAATAAGTTGTCTTGTTACAATGGAAACACTTTCTTTTGGGCTTGGCATCCTTGGAGCTTCTCTTGTTCTTATTTATGGGCTTTGCCTTAGCCTTCCCAGTGTCTTTCTTCTTCTTCTTCTTTGCATATTTGGAAGATTGGGTAACATTTTCCTCTCTAATGGGCTTATGAGCATGGACCCGTAATGGGTGAGCTTATTAAGCAGCTAAGTCAAAGTAAAAGTAACTTGTTCATAACATAGTTACTTTTAAACTGCAGAAAACTCTTCGGAAGAGTTTCCATTATCATGGTCACCTGGCTACGCTCGTCAATACAAGCTCTATAAGGTTCGGCCGTGTTAAGATAGGTCATCATCCTCAATACGAGCTCTCAGAAATTTATCCCCTCATTCATCCTTGCGGTCATCACTGAGACCATAGCCTCATGATGTTGCCACTTTGAAGGCTGCCCTATAATGCCTCCATCATCAAATATGTTGTATCCATTGGCTCATGCTTTACAGCAAGAACCTCAGACATCCCTGCTAGTAAGTAGTAGCAGGATTTCTCATTGGCCGTGATTGGTGAAATTACTCACGTAACGCAAGCGCACGTATCGCTCAAGTAGTATAAAATGTATCGATCCCACGAGGACTTAATACCTAGGCTATCAATTTGTGAAGCTAAATGTTTACAAGTATCTAATAGATTCGTTGTTTGATTGGATGGTGATTTTGAACTAAAGACAAGTAAATAAAACAGTGCAAATGTAAATTAAGGGAAAATTCAGTATTATAAAACTATCTAGGGTTGTGAATCCTTCCAATATCTTTTAAAGATGAAGTGGTGTAGGAGCGAAGCGGGGTTTACCGCTATACCTATGATGCTCGGCGACCACGACACTGTTGGGCTCGCATCCCGTAGAGAGTACGGAGTAGCCCGTAGGGGACTAAACTGGAGAATAAAGGAGTCGCCACCCAGTGTGAACTAGGAAAAGATTTAAGGCCAAACTCACCCCTCGCAAGGGAAGACCTCAAAGTATTGGGTTCAGAATGGTCCCTTACTTAAGCCAGTATAATGGACGGGTTCACACAATAATATAGTCAAGTCTTATGCAGTTCATGCAAGATAATTCAAATAAACACAAATTTCACACCTATAAACATTAATAGAAATAATAAAAGCATATTGCATTAAACGCACTGCCCTTCACGCCAAACTGCAACAGTCCACTGTCCCTGCAAAACAGAATTTCGGCCTCAAAACGAAGCTCCAAACTCCGTCGGATGAGTCCCGCCTCATGGGTGAACCTCCCTACCACCTTCGCAAGACTTGTAAGTGTGCTAGCACTTGAATTTTCACCATGAAAACCCACTCTAGCTTCCCTATTGCTCACGCCATTTCTGGTTCCAAACCAGTGAAGAATTTCTTCATTTGGGCGTGAGAGAAGAGAGAAATGAGAGAGAAGAAGTTTTGTGTTAAGTTAAAAATGATTTACCAAAAAATCAATTTATATTTATGCCATAATATTTATTAAATTAATAATAAAATTATGACACAAAACATGCAATGGCTTAGAGTGTCAAACACTCAATTTCCATGCAATAACATTGAGTGCATTGTACTCTATCTACATGCAATGCATTGAGTGTATTGTACACTATCTACATGCAATGCATTAGAATGACATGTGTCATGTGGGCCCCACACGTTTCCAAATGAAAGTGGGCCCACGTGCACTCACGCGTTCGGGTTCGATATTTCCGAAATACCGAGCTTACGTCGCGACGTTAATTCAATCGAATTTAAATAAATAATTGCGCCTGGCGAAATTATTATTTACGTCGCTAATGAATTAATTCTAAATTAACTCGTTTGCCCGAATTAAAATCTAATTTTAATTCCGCGTCGAAATCTAATTTCGTTTAATATATCGAATATATTAATTCATCGATTAATTCTGAATTAATCGTTATCTCTCTCTAGACGATATTTTATCCCGGATAAAATATCTCCGTAATTAATCCTAGATTAATTTTCTCTCTCTTCTATATAATCCCAGATTATTCAAGAGTGTAAGTTGTGCGTCATCGGTGGATTATCGGGAAGCGACCCATGAGATCCCCGGATAATCTGGCAGTAAATACGGTCGTCGGAGTATCCGAATCACGTACGTACCAAGTACTACGTTCTACCGATTTACGAGACAAGGTCGACTCCTAGCAAAGCACCAAGTCTTCCCAAGTTCTCCGGACATATTCATCAAAGAATATCAAAGATCTGTATCAAGCGTAGTATACAATTGTATTGTGCATATCGGCCCAGTATCGGATAGTCACGTGCTAGGGCTGGGGCTGGATAAGTGTCTGCCCCGTCCGAAACACATATCGGATGTCTGGTAACTAGTCTCTATAATCAGATATTCATGACCTGGTCATAATATCACGATTGGATGCGCATCACTAAAAGAGCACTAATACCGTATCCTGCGTGACATCATCTCCATTATGACTGGAGTGACACTTCCGTCTTGACATCACATCCAATACACTACGACTCTCTGATAAACCCAGAAGAGGTGAACACAGAACCAGTTAAGATCCCCCACCACCAAAACCAAAGTTTACCGATTGTCGTAAGTATTAGCGATGTAAGTCTCAGGTTAAGACTATACACACCTACCTTGATTTCGGCCTCCCATAGACACCTAGTCATAATACCAATGGGATTCCGAAGGGTCTATCCAGAGCGAAGCTGTTTCCCGTACCATCGGTGAAACACGACCTCCTATCGCACTTGCACAAGTATCCAATACTATATATATGAGAACTATGCCGTTGTGCCCTCACAACGCGCACAAGTGCAATACTAGCCTATTCCGCATTATCGATGTCCAGTCTCAATAATACTACGGCTAGGGATATTTAATGATTAATCCTTCGTGGACTGATACTGTCTCATATCATCTCAATCCAGGAACTAATCATAGGGACCTCTCTTCATTTATATATCTATGGTGATCTAATCACAAATGATGAGAGTGCAATTTCCTTATTACATAGTTAATTTGCTACAACAACACAATGATCTGTGCAAATAGTGACGCTATGGGTCATATTATCAAACAAATAGTATACAGCACCCTCTCAGCCCCAAGCACTATCTTGAGGTTCATTTCCCAGTCGGCAAAGTTTGTCCCTTTGAAGACATTATCGCCCATGATTATGTCGCGGACATTACCCTTGCCAGTCATCTTGACAACTATAGTCCAACTATAAAGTCAACGATGTTATGGGTACAGTCAAACTGTTACAAGCAAAATAACAATATATTAGTCCAACTAATTATTAAAATATTGACGAAATAATTTTGAAAGACGCGTAAGGCTAAGTATCTGAACGAAATTGCAAATTCAATAATAGCCTCCCACTATTTTCTTCAAGTCTCTAACCCTCTTGTGGAGAACTCGGGAAATCGCATTTCCTAGTGGGCTAGGATCCCGTTAAATAACACACAACCTTGACTTTGGCCAATAAAAGCTGTATGCTATTTAACTTAGGTAGATCTCTATGATCAATTGGATCTCATCCAATTCCTAGATCCGGTTAGGTGGACATCCAAGTCCGAAACATATGTATAATGTCAATGTATCCATTACATTTTCCTAACCCTATCCTCCGAATCATCTAGGCCTTGGCTTTGGCCAAACAAACCTAATGATTCCAGTTAAGCGGGACCCATTGACGAGGAAAGTTTCGTAATCAATGTCATTGGACAAAAAGTGATCTTGACTTTGGCCAATAAAAATCACGATTTGGACAAGACACCGATATGCAACAAAACTCTCATGATTCAAGTACATCCTTGATTGACAAAGGTCTTGACTTTGGCCAAACAAACCAATGCCAACTTCGGATCTTGAACAAGAATCATTCAATGGAAGGATAATCGCTTAATATTGTTTGAGGGATTTTTCACGTAATTGGCAACCAATTAATTTATCTTTGTTAGGTCTCATCATCATACACCCTTAAGCATGCTTCTAAAACATCATAAAGCGCGTAAAGTAAAGTAATAGCGATATACGGATGGATATGAACAACAACTTGTTCCTAGAACAAATCACTCCCTTTCCTCTCCCCGCTAGCACTATTCTACTCTTACCCAATTACATAATACAACAAGAGAAACCTCATTTACATTGAGGGGAATTAGGTGAGAAGAGAATACAAAGAGACAATAAGAGAAAGGCTGGACACGCAGGTCCAATTTATAAATTCTAAATTTACAATAATTTCTAAAATTACCCTTCCCTTCTAATATCCATCCGATATACACTATTCATACATCACATCCACATTCATTCATTCAAGGCATGTTATAAAACCAATCAAATCCAATTAATTAGTCTTTAATTAGGTGACAATACAATGTTCAAACAATTGTTTGCATTTGCGCGAGTCCAACTCAATTTGAGAATAAATACTTATAGTATGAATTCACGAATTATATCGAACTACTCGTTAAATCCAATTTAAGTCGTATTCAATACTAATCCTATTATTTAATTCTAAATTAAATATTTACACTTTTATTGTGCTTTTATAACTTAGATTCCAAATCTAATACAATCGGGTCTCAAAGCCCAACTAACATCTAATGTCCGTTTAATTAAAGTCCGATGGGCTTTCAATTGATTTCTTTAGGATTGGGTTTTGGTCAATGTATGGGTCAAACCCAATTACCAAGCCCAATAAGGAATCACCCTCATATGCCATAAAATCAATATCAAGCCCATAAGGCCCAATTAAACATAAAAGCCCATTTATTACATTTGGGCTTAAATGGTGTGATTTAGGCCCATTTTGGATCCAATCCAAATGGTCCAAATCTATTTGGCCCAACCAAGCCCATTATGTCCAAATATAATAGTTTTAGGCCCAATTCAAAATTAAGCCCAACTAACCAAATTTTAAAATTCCAAATTTTATAACTTAATTAATTAAAGTGTATTATCATGATTAATCCTTTAAATCAATATTCCCAAAATATCAAATTAATCCATTAATCATATTTTTATCTTAAATATATGTCCAACATTATTTAATCAAAAAAAAAATCAAGTCCCTAATCCTCCATCAAGCATTCGGCCAAGGTGATTAAAATGGTTCCGATTTCGTTTTCAATCCAATCGAGTTACAAATCATCATTCCATATTATTTCAAGTCATCTAATGTCTTAAAATTAAAAATCATCTAGTCCATATGCTTGCATGTATTCGGCCAAGCCTCATTTGGGTTGGAAAAAATTAATCCAATTTATTTTCCATGAAATTGATGATGTATAATCTAAATAACATACATCTAAGCATATTTAATCAAGCAAACTCATCAAATCATGCTTCATACAATTTTCCCCAAATAACATCCTAATATATTTGCATGCTCTTTAAGCTCTGATACCATTGTTGGGAAATAATAACCAAGCCCCAAGATCAACAAGAACAAGCAAAATATATAAATACATGAATGAATTAATTGAAGTATGGCGGAATCATACTCACAATACTTGAAAATGGATGCTAAGATGATGCGAAATTCCTCCCTTGTGCAGTGAAGCTCTCGGCCAAGAAGAAAAGAGGGACTCCAAGTCGAGTTTGATCCTTCCAAGCTCAAGGATTAGTTTCCCATATCACCTATGTATGATCCCTTGAAGGTGCTAGCCTTTGTTGTGATTTTGAATGCACAACTTCTTCAAATCTTGCCACAAAAATTGAAGAAATGGAGAGCCCAAAACTGCATGTGTTTCGGCAATGTGAGAGAGAGGAGAGTTGAATGATTTTTGTTACAAAAAATCAATTTATATTTATGCCATAATATTTATTAAATTAATAATAAACTTATGACACAAATCATGCAATGGCTTAGAGTGTCAAACACTCAAACTCCATGCAAAACCATTGAGTGTATTGTACACTATCACCATGCAATGCATTAGAATTAAATAATGCATAATATGACATGTGTCATGTAGGCCCCACACGTTTCCAAATGAAAGTGGGCCCACGTGCACTCACGCGTTCGGGTTCGATATTCTGAAATACCGAACTTACGTCGCGACGTTAATTAAATCGAATTTAAATAAATAATTGCGCCTAGCGAAATTATTATTTACGTCGCTAACGAATTAATTCTAAATTAACTCGTTTGCCTGAATTAAAATCTAATTTTAATTTCGCGTCGAAATCAAATTTCGACTATTATATCGAATATAATAATTTTACGATTAATTCCAAATTAATCGTTCTCTCTCTTGTATAGTACTTTATCCAAGATAAGTCTCTCCGTAATTAATCCAAGATTAATCGAGTTTGAATCATACGTCATTGGTGAATCTTCGGGAAGCGACCCAAGAGATCTCCGGATATGTTGGCAGTAAATACGGTCGTCGGATTATCCGAACACGTACGTACCTCGTACTATGTTTTTACCGATTCACAAGACAAGGTTGGCTTCTAGCAAAGCGCCATGCCTACCCAATTCTCCAGAAATATTCTTATAGGAATATAAGATCTATATCAAGTGTAGTATACCATAGTATTGCGTACATCGATCCAGTATCGGACGATCACATGTTAGGCCTGGGGCTGGAAATGTGTCTGCCCCGTACGAAACATATATCGGACATCAAGTAACTAGTCTCTTTAAATCGGACAATCCTGACCTGGTCATATTGTCCCGACGGTTGCAACCTTTTATAGAGTACTAGTTCTGTGTCCTGCGTGATCATCACCTCCATATGTCTGAAGTGATACTTCCATCTCGACATCACATCCAGTACACTACGATTCTCGATAAACCCAGAAGAGGTGTACACAGAACCGGTTAAGGTCCCCAACCACCAAAACCAAAGTTTACCGATTGTCGCAAGTACTAGCGATGTAAGTCTCAGGTTAAGACCATATACACCTACCCTGATGCGGCCTCCCATAGACACGTAGACATACTACCAATGGGATTCGGCGGGGTCTATCCAGAGCGAAGCTGTTTTCCGTACCATCGGTAAAACACAACCTCCTATCGCACTTGCATAAGTATCCAATACTTAAATATATAAGAACTATGTCGTTGTGCCCTCACAACGTGCACAAGCGCAATACCAATCTTTTCCGCATTATCGATGTCCGATCTCGATAATACTCCGACTAGGGATATTTAATGATTAAAACTTTATGGATTGATACTGTCTCATATCATCTCAATCCGGTATTAATCATATGGACTTTCGCCATTTATATATCAAAGTAAATAATATTACAAAACGGCAAAAGGTAATTTCATTATCACATAGTTAATTTTGTACAATAATACAATATCATTTACAAACAGTGACGCTATGGGACATAATGTCTAACATTGTGCAGTGTGTGACAGTTACAACTCTATCAAAGTCATGCATGCATTTTTACTTACCTGGTTCGTTGGCCGTCGCCGGACTTACCTGTTATTTTGCTGCTTTTCCGAGATGCTTTGATCTTTGGGATTCATTCCCAAACTGATAGCGAGGCGCTTCGACCTCTGGGATTCATTCCTGTGAGATGCCTCGATCTCTGGGATTTATTCCCGAACTGAGTTGATTTGATGGTGAGGTGCTTTGACCCCTGAGGTTTATCCCTGCGAGATGCTTCGATCTCTAGGATTTATTCCCGAACTGAGTTGATTTGATGGCGAGGTGCTTTGACCCCTGGGATTCATCCCTGTGAGATGCTTCAATCTCTAGGATTATTCCCGAACTGAGTTGATTTGATGGTGAGGTGCTTCGACCCATGGGATTCATTCCCGAACCATGCTGGGTGTGAGATGCTTCGATCTCTGGGATTCATTCCCAAACTGTGTTGAGTTGATGGCGAGGTGTTTCGACCCCTGGGATTCATTCCCGAACCATGCTCGGTGTGAGATGCTTTGATCTCTGGGATTCCTTCTCGAACTGAGTTAAGTTGATGGCGAGGTGCTTCGACCCCTGAGATTCATTCCCGAACTATGCTGGATGTGAGATGCTTTGATCTCTGGGATTCATTCCTGAATTATATTGAGTTGATGGCGAGGTGTTTTGACTCATGGAATTCATGCCTGCAAGATGCTTCGATCTCTAGGATTTATTCCCGAACTGATGGCGAGGTGCTTCGACCTCTAGGCTTCATTCCAGAATCGTGCTGGGTGTGAGATGCTTTGATCTCTGGGCTTTATTCCTTAACTGTGCTGAGTTGATGGAGAGGTGCTTCAACCCCTGGCTTTATTCCCTAACCATCCTGGGTGTGAGATGTTTCGATCTCTAGGCTTTATTCCCGAGCTGACGGTGAGGTGTTTCGACACCTAGGATTCATTCCCGAACCGTTTCGGGTGTGAGATGCTTCGAATTCTGAGGTGCTTCAACCTCTGGGATTCATTCTCGAATCCATTCCAAGTGTGAGATGGTTCATTCCCGAACCGTTCCTAGTGTGAGATGCTTCGACCTCTGAGGCGCTTCGACCTCTGGGATTCATTCCCGAATCTATTCCAAGTGTGAGATGGTTCATTCCTGAACCGTTCCTAGTGTGAGATGTTTCGATCTCTGAGGCTCTTCGACCTCTGGGAATTCATTCCCGAATTGAATGGGTGATGGCATTTTGGTCCATCCGCGTGACCATTCGATCCACTAGGGAGTTTTTTCCATTATGATGAGGTGCTTCGACCTTTGGGATTCATTCCCAAATTGTTGATGACGTAGGCCTCGACCCTGGGATTCATTCCCAAAACTGTCGATAATGTGGGCCTCGACCCTGGGATTCATTCCCAAAACTATTGATAATATGGGGCCTCGCCCCCGAGGATTCATTCCTGAACTGTTGGGCCTTGACTCTAGGATTCATTCCCAAAACTGTTGATAATGTGGGCCTCAACCGTGGGATTCATTCCCAAAATAATTGATAATTTGGGCCTCGCCACTAGGATTCATTCATGAACTGTCGATAATGTGGGCCTCGACCCTAGGATTCATTCCCAAAACTATTGATAATGTTGGCCTTGACTCCTAGGATTCATTCCTGAATTGTCGATAATGTGGGCCTCGACCCTGGGATTCATTCCTGAACTTCCTCTATTCCTCTCCATTCTCGGAGTTGCTCATCCTCATTCCCGAGGTTCTTCTCCGTTCTTGGAGCTACTCGGCCTCGCTGCTTTTTCTTTTGAGCCTGTAAAATAAAACAAAAATTGTGTGCATGCGACGTGTATGCATGTATGCATGGATGCATTCCCTATTCCGATGAGTTTTCTTTGTCGTATTGGCTTGATGTCATCTTTGGTTGGGCATTCCTTGTGCTAGAGGGTTTTCTTCACTCCTTTAGGAATCCTTTTCGCCTTTGGTACCCTTTGCCTATGAAAAGCTTTGGGCGCCCCCTTGGCGTGCTTACAGTTTCCTCCTGTTAATTCTCCTCCGGTGATTGTTCAATTTTCCTTAGTCTCATGGCTCAAGATCCTGTCGTGTCCCTTATTCATGGGTGGTAGACTGGTCATCCTCAGACCTAGCTCAGCTTTCTGCTCTTTGCTGCCTGCACCGGGTCAAGTTGGATTATGCCTTTTTGAAAGCGACCTCATCCTTTTGGGATCATGTCTTCTGATTCTCAGGTTTCTAAATGTGACCTCTCCCTGAAATTGGACTCAGTTGCCCATCACTATGTGATATGGCATTCCGTATCAACATATTATATTATGGCCAATGAAATAGTCCCAATAGTCACACATATTATTGACCTCAAAGAATGCACAGTAATGAAACCAGAAAACCTTCAAAACACTCAATGCAACTCAAATCCAAGTCTTTGAATAAATCATCTAAGCCAGATTCACAGTGTATGTGTGCAAAGGTTCATTTATAGCTTGATTCCTAGGTAAGCCAACTCAATGATTTCGTTTCAAAAATTGGGATCGATGGGTCAAACCAACCTAGATATCTCAATTATGCTCTGCAATTGTTTTTTCTATGCTCAATATGGTATGATTTTCTTTTTTTCTTTTCTTTTTTTTTTTTTTCAATACACCTACCCTTTAAGGTAGCATTTCTCCCATAGTGGTCCTAATAATCGCCCATAGGTAGCTTCACGCTTTTCGATTATAGGTGGTTTAATTTTTTTCTTTAGAGACTTTTCTTTTATTTTCAACCATACCACACATCATAACACAAGCAAATTAGGATAGACATCTAAGCAAACGGTCATTCATCGACCTGTAATTTCTTCGACTAGTCACTTTGCCAACTACTCAGGTTTTCACTGCTAAAAACCTATAATTAATGCTTACGAGTCTAACATAGATCAACTACTCAAAGTGTCAGATAAAAGTACATCAGGTTCTTATCGTTTCTAAGATTTCACCCTAAAGCAAAAAATTTCATCATTGGACTTATACTTAACTATTAAGGACGAAAAACAGTTTTTTAGTCTTTTTCTGGCTGAAGGCCCCCCAATGGTCTTTCTACTCTAGCTGTAAAATTTTGTGTTTCTCGGCTTCCTCTTCCTCGATATACATGACAGTTTCTCTTAATTTTCGAAAGTCACTAATCATGGAGGTCATCCTTCTCAACTTGTTATAAATGGAGGGCTCGGTCCCCTTAATGATCATCTTAATCTGGTCCTTCTCCGAGGGTCGTGTCTGCATCTTCCAGAGCTCGCTTCTCCAGCGATCCACATAATATTTGAAGGTCTATTCCGGCTTATGTTCGGTATTTTCTAGGTCACGGAGCGACAAGTCTATCTCCATGTCTGTGACACATTGGTTCAGAAAGCCATACAGTCATCCCTTACCTTTTTCTCCACGCCATGATATCATACTACGGGCGTCCCTTCCAGTGACATCCCGAACATCTTCTGCACCTGGCGCTTTGACAAACCCACTGAACTCATCACTAAAACATATTGTCGAAGATGGACCCTATGATATATGTTTCCGTTGAACTTGGCCATGTCAAGCATCTTAAACTAGGGAGGCAGCTGTTTTTCGAAAGTCATCGCATCATAGTCTAATAGATCTTCATGTTTTCCCTTCATCTTACGGGTAATTGACTCTACTTGTTCTCTGAGTTTCTGTAACTCTGCATGGGGCCCAGCTATCCTTCCCGCGGCATACTCAGCCATGTCATCATCAAAAACAAGGATTTCTTCACTCACCATATTCGGGGGCTCCTCAAGTCTTCCATCCTCATTGTTTTTTGTTCCCACTATGCGGGGTACTGTCAGATTGGCTATAGAATTGGTCAAAGCTTCTAGTTGCTCGGTAATTTTGGTGATGTTGGTCTCCAATTGATCCATGCGAGAATCTTCACTGCTTGACGCATCAATGTTTGCTAACCTCTTCTTGACAATTCTTCATTCTTCTCTAACCCAACAGATATCTATGATGGCTTTTAAGACAAGGGGTTAGCATTATGCGTGTATGCATGCGATGCATGAGATGCACGAGATGCATGAGATGCATGTGGTTATCAAAATAGCATATATCCTTCTGACCTTATTCCTCCCACACTCGGGGTAAGTCCATTTCTGTCCTAGGTATGGCTTATTTTATGCACCAATGTGGTGTACACAAAATTGTTCTCTCCTACGCTATAAGGGTGAACCTTGGCTACCTCAGTCTCTTTCCATCGGTAAAAGACAAAGACCGCCCATTTACAATATTGACTAAGCCTATTATGGGGATCATGCCATTATCTAGAAACGATGAATTGGGCTATCGGTAATCACGGTTATGGGGATGGACTTGGAGATATCCAAAAGTATACAAATATGCCATAACAAGGCGTACCCCTCCTAGATGAAAGCCATTGCGGATATCGAACTCATACATTTGGCACATTCGGATCATGTTTGGACCTTCTAAGCCCATCATGGTTTTCATACAATTTGGCCCGTTATCATTTTAAAGTGTTCAATCAGATTATCGCGAGGTGTAAACATGTCCCAGTTGAAAAGGCCCAAGAGGTTTACACTTTCGTGATAAGGTGGCTAAATAACTTCAAATGATTGGGGGCCCAAACACAAGGTGGCCCATCGTCATTTTGAGAACTTTTGGCCCAATCATCATAAGATACAAACTCGTCCCAGTTTAAGTGGCCTAATAAGTTCGTGTCCTATGACGAGAGGCCCAAATGGATCCAAATGATAATGGTCACAAACACAAGCATAAAGGTAGCTTCAATAGGACATATAACTATGGTTCATATGTGGGCTTACAAGGGTGTGGATATAGGCTCTCATCGGTGAAGGTTTGCTCACAACTAGGTCTCCCCACTCAAGCGTTCGATCGACCAAGTGAGCGCGCATTTTTTATACCCTAGGGTACGTGCCAACGAGTGATGGTTATAATCACATAATGATCCACCACGTTGAGTGAAAGCGACTTCACGATACATGATGCCATCAGGGTTAGAAGGGTATGCAAGATATATGAGACTTGGGTAACCAAAGCCAAAGCCATGGACACTACAAGTCATTGTTTCAGGGCCGATTCTCTATCCCCAGTGGAGTCGCCATTTGTAGGAGCGAAGCGGGGTTTACCGCTATGCCTATGATGCTCGACGACCACGACACTGTTGGGTTCGCAGCCCGTTGAGAGTACGGAGTAGCCCACGGGGGACTAACCCAGAGAATAAATGTGTCGCAACTAAGTGTGAACTAGGAAAAGATTTAAGGCCGCACTCACCCCTCGCAAGGGAAGACCTCAAACCATTGGGTTCGGAATGGTCCCTTACTTATGCCAGTATAATGGACGGGTTCACACACTGGTATAGCCAAGTCTTATGCAGTTCACGCAAGATAATTCAAATAAAAACAAATTTGCACACCCATAAACATTAAGAGAAATAATAAAAGCATATTGCATGAAGAAGTACGAGATGCAATAACGAAAATCAATCAAAAGCGGGAAAAGCGTCAATAAATAAATAATAAACAAAAATGGGGGGTTAATCATGCATATATGAGTATTTCCCGAGTGGTACGTGGAGTTGTATCCGAAGTACAGATCGTACTACCGTCAATTCAGATTCAGCTATGAAATTTACGTCTGGGTTTCCATCTGATATACCGAAAGGGATAATAACACACATAACCATCAATGTAATGTAAACAGACATAAAAAAAGGGCGAAATAATAAAATAACAATAAAAGTAAATAGACAAAAAGAAAAATAGCAAAATAAATATGAAATAATAAAATAACGATGAAGGTGAATAAATAAATAAAAAGATAAATAAAGGAATGCCAAAGAAAGAAAAATGTGACCAGAAATTTAGCCGTCTTTAATATATGACTTCACATAACCGGCTGAACGTATTTCACGTCCAGCCATGCACGCAGCGTCTGGAACTATAAAAGAAATATGGTAAGGGTGCCCTCAGGTCTTACCTTTTAAGTTGTTCTCTCGGAAGTGCGTTAGGCTGTCGCCGGAAGAATCAAATGTGGTTCGCTGTTTCTGGTTTGATGTCTACTGTTTGTTGTTTGTTGTTTCACTGTTTATTGTTTGCTGTTTGCTGTTTGCTGTTTTGCTATTTTCTGTTTACTGTTTGCTATTTTTGGTTATTTTTGTTTTTTGTTTTTGCTGTTTCGGTTTTGCTATTTTTGGTAGTTTTGTTTACGATTTCTGCTGGGGTTTTTTTGTTGTTTTTGGTGGCTGTTGGCTGGTTGTTGTAGGGGCTGCTGTTTGGTTGTTTTAGGGGCTACTGTTTGGTTGTTTTAAGGGCTGTTGTTTGGTTGTTTTTGGGGGGTTGTTTTAGTTGGTATTGGGGGGCCATTTTTCAGTAATTGGATGGTTATTTTCACGGTTTTGGTTGGTTGTTTTTTCTGTGGTTTTTTATTTGTATTTTTTCGGTGATTGTTGGGTGATTGGTTCACTGTTTCGGTAATTGGTTGGTTGGGTGATTGCTTGTTGTTTCGGTTTTGGCTTTGTTTTTTTGTGTTTTGTTTCGGTTCAAGAAGATGAAGAAGAAGAGAGAATCCCTAGGTTTTTTTTTTGGTGTAGCCATCCAAGCCTCCTCCTTGTGATGATTTGGTCCCTAATTTATAATGTCTTGAAGGGATCTCCAAATAGGGAAATAAATCACATTTATTTGGGAGATATATTCTTAATTTATTTTGGGAATACAATCTCATAAATTTGGTGATGGATATCTCAAATCTTTTTAAATAGATGAGGAGGGATTTCACATCTTTTTAAATTGGAAAGTTTTGATGAGGGAATCTGCACATGTGAATTGCATGGGATTTTGTCTATTTGGGAAGATTAGGGCGTGTGCATGGGTTCATGGGCCTTGGACGTGTGTATGGTGGGTTGCATGGGCTTGGGCATGTGGATGGATTGCATGGGGTTTGTCCGGGACTAAGGTTTGAAACAGAAACTGACTGAGCGAATCCGAGGCTGGCTAGTGAGTACGAATCCGATGAGGTGCTAATTTTGGAGGATTTCTTTCCTTCCGGCACTCATTTTCCATAACTTTCGCAACTTTTCAGGTAGTTCCTCCATACGAGGCTCATCATCGGGCTGATGCAAAAATACAATGTCTACAAGTGGTTATCTCATGTTTGTGCAATATATCGGTTTATTAACCTGGAACACGAAAATATGCAAAAGCCTGTGTCGATGGTCAGATGCAAACACCCAAATAACCCAATTAATCATATATCTATGTTAACCAAGTAACCTGAATTAATTAAGAATAAGTTCCAATTGTGGCTACCCGCTCGACAGGTATATGTCTATCCTGTAAGGAAATCTACTTAAGGGTCACCATGCCTTGAGGTGAGATCGTGAGCTATTGAGTCTAAGGCTGAAACCTAAAATTCCTTCATCAAGTTCATTTTAAGTTTACTATATCAATCTTATTATTGGCCAGTTAACAAGAAACATTAAGTTTAAGACTCAATAAATAAACCTTTATATTACCCAAGACATAAAGTAACCAACTTTATAAACCGGTGATATTGGAATTCATCACACCCATAGATAATATGTTTAGTTACAAAACATACTTAAAATTATAAAATGCATAGTTAAACAGAATAACGTAACAAAAAATTAAAAAGTAAATAAAATTACAACAATAAAAAAATGTTGGAGCTAGGGGTTTAATTTTTAATACTTCAAATACAGATTACTCCCTTATCAATTAATCATTTCTTGAATTAATTATATTAAAACCAACCATATAGGCGGTGAATGTCATTTTTCAAAAGTCCAATCGACCATATAGGCAGTATCAAAATCATATAAATCGACCATGTAGACGGTAACAATGATAGATCATAAACCGACCATATAGGGAGAAACTAAGTCCAATAACGAAAAATCGACCATATAGGTGGTAAATAATTAATTCAATTTACTTATTTAAATTAAGGGAATAAATCTAAATTATTATATTAAAAGTTTCACCCTAGACTCCAGCAAAAAGTGATTACCTACTCATGATGTAATTAAAAACACACAAAAAGTTATTAAATAAATAAAGAGAAAATACAAGAAAACTTAAATAAACATGCAAGACACTTTCTTTTAGGTTTTCATGGAGAAATCCCCCAAAGAAAGCATGAAAAATTTATAAAGTTTAGCTTGGTATTTATAGGCAAATCTAAAGGCTTGCACCAATTTCTCCACCAATTGCTCCACCAAACATAGCACCAAACATGACACCAAATCCTCCACCAAACTTGCAAGCATGTTTGATGGAAGTTTGACAATTTTTATTTTTTATTTTATTATTATTTTTTTTGTTTTGAAAATGACTGTAATAATTACACATAACACACTTGCGGATGTTTTATCAATTTCGGTCATGTAAACGTCAGATTTTGTAATTATTATGAACTTCAACATTGTAGATCTTTCAGTATTCTTTAATCTAGAACTTGAATCACCTCAATCCGATATTGGAGTAAAATGTTATGGCCAAAATACGACAATTGCGGAAAGTTGGAATTTCCAAAATTGTACTTCATTATAACGCCATTTCAAGTTTCCAATCTCCAAAATCAAAATATCAAGTCCAGTTTTTGCCCTTATTTGTTCCACTTTTCATCCTGATTGATTCCATTAAGTCCCAATTTTATTTTATCTGCAGAATAAACTAAAACACATCAAAACGTTCATAAGACTCGAGAAACTATACAAAATATTAAGTAAAAGGGGCGGTAAATATTGATATATTTTCCGCTCATCACACCCCCAAACCTAACATTTTGCTAGTCCTAGAGCAAAACAAGAAAATTAAATGCAATAAACAATTAAAATTAAATTAAGCCACTTTCGTAGGGATCACGGTTGCATTTAGCGTATGCAACAAGCCTTTAAACCTCTCGGTGTCCCTAGTGGACGAGTTGTAGTCTCGTGAGGACTTACAATGACGATACCCACAAGCATCAATCTAATGCACATAAAAGCAAAAAGACAAGAGAAAATAGAATAAACAAGTTAGTGACTATACAAGTGAAACGTCTTATCCAAAATAATAGTTTTTTTTTCTTTCTAAATTACCAAATAAGTAAATTCTCCGATTATTTTTACCATTCTTCATATACACAACCAAGAAGGTATTAATCAAATCATTGTGCCCACAATATTGATAAGTGTTGTTGAAAATAAAGCAATATTTTTGTCCTAAAGTTATATCAGAATTCACACCTTTTTTTTTTGCAATGAATTTTTTTTTTTTTATAACATCTTCAATCCATGTAGCGAGCTTTGGGCCAGTGACTCCCAAACCAGATGGTTTTAGGGCACTAGGTGTTAAGACACCCTTACAGACTTAATTACTCGGATTTCATATATCTTTTTTTTTACAACATCTTCAATCCATATAGCGAGCTTTGGGCCAGTGACTCCCAAGCCAGTTAGCTTTATGGCACTAGGTGTTAAAACAACTCTACGGACTTAATTACTTGAATCTCAGATGTGTGTTTTTTTTTATTCATTAATTTTTTTTAGATGCTTCATCCATTTAAACTAGAGCACTGAATATTACAACTTTTCACTTACAACTCATGGTAGTATGTTATAATGCATGTTGATAATACTTGTCAACTGAGCATATGAAGATCCAATTTAGTCAGTATTATGGAGAATTCACAAATTAAATAATTCAAAAGGAAATAAACAAAAATTAACTTGTTACGAAATAGGTTGAGATACGTCTCAGGAGTGGAAATTCCTTACACAGCTATCTCACACCAATTTTACCTAATTAGTCAAGTTAAAAACACAAAAACACCAAATATTTTTAATTTTTTCTAAAAATTTTTTATATATTTTTTTTTTTAATTTTTTGTAAATTTTTGACTAGAAATCGAAAAATAAAAACAAGATACTAGTCAACTATTCCCCTCCCCCAAACCTAAATGAGACACTGTCCCCAATGTCTTAAAAAGTAGAAGAAGAGTTTAGAAACAGTACCTGGTTAGCTAATTCTACATCTAAAAAGAAAATTAAAGGTTAAGATCCAGATTTATCCGACCCTTCTTAACACGATCATTATCAGACCAGTTTATCTTGGAAATGATATGGTCAATTTGTGGTTCAAAGGCTAAAATTTGGTCAATTAAATCATTGGCAGTTCTAGCAGTGAAGAGGATTTCTTTTATAAGTTTTGATACGAACCCATTTCTCCGGGCATCATCAAGAAACACACAAAGAAAATCATAAAATACATCAGCGTTAAACAGTCCAATCGGTTTCTAGTGTATGTTTAGGTTCGCCAAAGATAGTACTGTAAAAATTTCCTCCATCGTACCTAAGCCACATGGCAAAGCAATAAAAGCATCAGCACGGTTAATCATTTCCACAAGTTGTTCGGACATACCTGGTGTAGGCACTGGATTTTTGCATATAAGTCTCGATGATGAATCTAATATGGAGGCACTACCTATTTAAGTCATGGAAGTCGCGGGAACGGACGTCGGAAGGGAAATTCAGAAATCAATGTCTTGTTGGACTTAATTCGTTTGCTTAGCTGTGGGTTCGTTCGTTGGACCTTTGTTTTAAAACTTATCCTTGACCCAAAATCCCCGCAAGCCACACATCCTTGGCCCAAAACCTCTGCAATCCACACCAAGCCCACTAAAACACCAACCACACGCCCAAGGGACCACATTCACGCCCAAACCCATTAAAACACATCCAAAATCATAAATTCACACATTAAACACATGCTAAAATCAAACCAATCACCTTCCCAAATTAAAGAAATCAAATCAAATCCCATAAATCACCTTCCGAATTAAATTAAATCAATGCCTAAACTAAAGAAATCAAATCAAATCCCATAAATCCCTTTCCCAAACTAAGACAAATCACCTTCCTAAATTGAAGAGATACTTTCCTTATGATACACAAATTAAATATCCCCATAATTACAGAATATTTTTTCCTTATTCACATAAGGATAACCCCAACCCTTGCATATAAAAAGAAGCATAAACCCAACCTTAGAACCCCTGGCACCCATACGGCACCAAGAACCCTTCTCTTTTCTTCCATCTTCACGCCTCTCTCTCTCTCAACCAATATTCACATAGACCACTTACGAACTACCCTCACAAACCCTAGCAGCCCTCAACACACATTCACAAGTAAACTGCCCATTGACCACAAATTAACTTTCACGCCTAAAGCCTCCCTCACGTCCCTCAAAGTAGCACAGCCCTCACATTCTTCACGGCCACACAGCAAACCCTTCACGCAATAACACCTAGCTCTTCATTGCTCATTAACCAAATAATACTCATCCAGCAAGCCTTTCATTCACTCACGCACACACTGCCATTCACTCACGCACACACATCCCATTACACTAACCAAACTCAAGCACACACAGACTTCAACAGCCCACTCACGTAACCACAAACAGCAACCAATAAAGCCCTCCATTGCAGCACAAATAACATCCAGTAGCTCTAAAGCCACGCCAAACAGCAACCAATACAGCCCTAGACTGCACCCTCAAATTAACGCAAACTAGCCCCTAACCTAGACCTAAACTGCCGAAACACACCCCTGAACTGCACCCTGAAACTACCGAAAAACACCCCTGAATTGCACCCTGAAACCACCAAAACAACACTATCTTGAACACCGAAAATAGTCCCTAAAATCGGCCCATTTACCGTCAAAATTCTGCCCTGAAACATAGCCCAAATATCACCAAAAACAGTGAGCAAACAGCAGCCCAAAACAGCGAGGCAACGAAGGAAAACATTGAACCAGTGAACCGGAGGAGTTACGGAGCGTTAACCCTTCCGACGGCCGTGTAACGCACTTCCAAGAGACGACTTAAGAGGTTAGACCTGAGGGCAACCTTTTATTTATTCCCATTCATTTTTTTATTATTTATTAGTATTTCTCCGCATGCGTATTGTTGGTTTATGTATGTTGTGGCCTTGGGATGAATGAAATATGTGTTATCTCTTGCGGTATATCGGATGGAAACCCAGACGTAAATTCCATAGCCGAATCCGAATAGACGGTAGTGCGGTCTGCACTCGGGATACAATGCCACATATCGCTTGAGAGACGCACATATTTCTTGTCATCTGATCTTATGTTTATTTGTTGTTTGTTAGAAATAGTATGTTACTTTTATGCATGATTAGGTTGTTTAGTATGTTAATTTTTATGCATGATTAGTTGATTATTTCCAAGCATGATTTAGTTATTTCTTTCACATTAGGAACTTGATTATGTCTCTTCTACGTTTATGTTTAGATTATTATTTATTTACATGGCCATGCTTAGCGATTTAATCTATGCATGAGATTGTGTGCTTACCGTTATTTCGCCTTACTTTTATGCATGCAAACTTAGATATAGGTTATATGCAAACTTAGATATAGGTTATATGCAAACTTAGATGTAGGTTATTGTTGCGTAGACTTGGTTAGATTATTCCACCAATCCATTCATTACAAGTGGCATAAGTAAGGGACCATTCCGAACCCAACGGTTTGAGGTCTTCCCTTGCGAGGGGTGAGTGCGGCCTTTAATCATTTTCCCAGTTCACACTGGGTGGCGACTCTATATTATTTCTCCGATTTAGTTCCCCCGTGGGCTACTCCGTACTCCCGACTAGGCCACGAGCCTAGAACAGCGTCACCAATTTCTGTGTCCTACAGTCTGGCGACTCCACTGGCGATAGAGAATCGGCCCCGAAATAATGCCTTATAATGTTTGTGATTTGTGTTAATTAAACGTGCCTACCGTAGGTTTAAAGGGGTTTAATCAAAGGCATTATTAAAGCTAGGTAATGGTTTGGTGTCTTCCGTCATTCACTACCTTACTATAAGGAAAAGCTGTGAAGGCACCTAAATAATCATTACCCGCAGCTCACTGTGACAAACTAATTTGGAGGACTTGTTGTTTTTTCCTGTCACCAATATGATAAGAGCCTAAGAGGCTTGGGTATTTAAGAGAGTTCGCTCCACCCTCCCTCTGGGGAATCTACAATAGGAAATCCATTTGACAGGTTGTCACGCACCATAACTCGTTGGCATCTACCTTAAAAAAGTGCGCTCACTTGGTCGCTCGAACCCTTGAGTGGGGAGTCCTAGTTGTGGGCAATCCTTCGTCGACAAGAGCCTTTGTCTATACCCTTGTAGACCCGCATATGAAGTGTAGTAGTAAGACCAATAGAAACTATTCCTTTATGCTTACATTTAGGACCATCGTCATTTGGTTTCAGTTGGACCTTTTGTCATGAGGTATGGGCTTGTTGGGCTATTTAAACTGTGACGAGTCCATGCTTTATGGCAGTTGGGCCAAAATCTTCTGGAATGCCAATAGGCCATTTTGTGTTTAGGCCCCTCATCATTTGAAGTTGTTTAGCCATGTTATCGCAAAAGTGTAAACATGTTGGGCCTTTTTCAACTAGGACAAGTTTACACATTGAAATAGTATGATTGAATGCTTTAAAATGATAATGGGCCGACTTATACAATCCATGCATCGCACGCATACAAGCTAACTTGTAGTTTTAAAAGACATCATAGATACCCGTTGGGTTAGGGAAGAGGGAAGACTCACCAAAAGACCACTAGCCAACATGAGTGAATCAGTTAACGAGGGATCTTGTATGGATCAACTGGAAACCAGTCTCACTAAGATTACTAAGCAGTTGCAAGTTTTGACCAATGCTGTGGCCAGTTTGACCGTACCCCGTATGGCCGATAATAGGAAGTTTGGCAATCAGAATAGAAAGACCATTGGGGAACCTTCAAGGACCAAGCCCACTCCTTATGAGGTCGCCCCTATCAAAAACAGATGATTCTCCAATTTTGGTAGACCTTTGTCGGAGGTGTTTGAAGAGCTGAAAAGGCAAGGATTCCTAAACCCCTTAGAACCTAAACCACTTCCAAACCATGTGCCCCGCTACCTTGACTTAAACCTATATTGTTACCTCCACCAGGAAAAAGGCCATGACACTGACAAATGCACCCACGTTAGGCATGAAATCCAAGACCTTAATGATGCCCTTAAAATACCCGACCCGGAAAAAGAACAACCCAACACACACAGAACCCCACCACCCACCTATATGATCAACTCCGGCCTACCCGACAGCCTTGTCCTCCAAACTCATAACCACCAAACTTCCCGCATGGGGATACGGGGCAACAGTTGTCAAGATGAAATAGAGCAGAGGGAGGATTTCTGGGAACTCTTCTCGGATAATGACAAGAATGAGGTGGAAAAAAGGGAAGTATATGGGAAAAAGAACTAATGCAGTTGGAGAATCTGATGTTCGAAGAAAGCAAGAAGATGGGGGAAGACGAAGTTGCAAATTATGGAGATGTTTGTTTTCCTGATCTTATTCAATTGTGATCCCACATTTATTAATAATAAAGACATTGATTCTGCCTACTTGTTCGAGTTTTTTCCTCAATAGTTAAGCATGAGTCCGATGATGAAATTATTTGCTTCATGGTGAAACCTTAGAAACAATAAGTGCGAGATGTACTCTTATCCGATATTTTGAGTAGTTGATCTTGACTAGACTCACAAGCTCTTAATTAGAGGATCTTACAAGTGGAAGCCTGAGTAGTCGGCGAGATGACTAGTTGAAGAGATGGCGGATCGGTGAATGACCATTTGCCTAGATGTCCATCCTGGTTTTCTTATGTTACGATATATGATATGGTTGGAAACGAAGCAAAATTCTTTGAAAATAAATGGAAAAAATAGACCACCTATAACCGATAAGCATGAAGCTACCCATGGGCGAGTATTAGGACCACCATGAGGAGAAATGCTACCTTAAAGGGTAGGTGTGTCGGAAAAAAAAAGCAAGAGAAAGAAAGAAAAGAGAAAAAAAAAGAAAAGAGAAAAAAAAAAGAAAAAGAAAAGAAAGAAAAGAAGTTCAAAATGAAAAGAAAGAAAAGAAAGAGACAAAAGAAAACCATATCATGTTGAGTACGAGGAAGTAAGCACAGAGTATGATCAAGACATATAGGTTGGTTAGACCCACTGATCCAATTCTCCAAGACAAAATCATCGAGTTGGCTTACTTAAGGATTAAGCTGCGAAAGAACCTTGGCACACACACATTTTGAGTCGGGTTCATATCATTTATTCAAACACTCGGATTTGAGTTGCCTCGAGTACTTTGAAGGTTCTCTGGTTTCAACACTGGGCATCCTTTGAGGGCATTGATATGTCTGACTGTTGGGACTATTTCGTAAGAGGCAGTACAATATGTTGGTATGGAAACGTCACATCATATGACCTATTTTCACCTAATGTAAGTAGCAAATAGCAGAAAGCTGAGCCAAGTCTGGGGGCCTACCAGTCTACCACCTCAAAAATAAGGGATATATCAAGAACTCGAGCCATGAGATAAAAGAAGACTGAGCAATCACCACAGAGAACTGACAAAAGGAAACTGTAAGCATGCCCATGGGTGACAAAAGACGTTAGTGGGCGAAGGGCGCCAGAGAACACAAGGAAGACCTAACCCAACGGAATAGGAAACTCATCTATGCATGCATGCATACACGTGACGTACTTCATTCTTTTGGTGTTTTGTTTTTATTCGCAGGTGTTGAAGAAAATGAAAAAGCAACAAAGGATAGAAAGATGAACCGAGACTGGGGGCGACCAGTCTACACTTTCTCATGCAAATCGGTTCAAAAATGAGCCATCTCTCATCAAGTAACGGTTCAAAAATGAACCATCTCTCATCAAGTAATGGTTCAAAAATCAGCCACCTCTCACCAAGTAACGGTTCAAAAATGAGCCAACTCTCACCCTGTAACGGTTCAAAAATGAGCCACCTCTCATCCAATAACGGTTCAAAAATGAGCCACCTCTCATCAAGTAACGGTTCAAAAATGAGCCATCTCTCATCAAGTAACGGTTCAAAAATAAGCCATCTCTCATCAAGTAACGGTTCAAAAATGGACCACCATCACATCAGCGATGCCTCAAAATGAGTTTTAGCATGCCGAAAATGGCTCTCCAAAAATGGAGCATGGTTTAAAAATGGACCACCATAACATCAGCGATGCCTCAAAATGAGTTTTAGCATGCCGAAAATGGCGCTCCAAAAATGGAGCACAGTTCAAAAATTGACCACCATCACATCAGCGATGCCTCATGCGCGATGCCTCAAAATGGAGCATGCCGAAAATGGCGCTCCAAAAATGGAGCACAGTTCAAAAATGGACCACCATCACATCAGCGATGCCTCAAAATGAGGTTTAGCATGCCGAAAATGGCGCTCCAAAAATGGAGTACAATTCAAAAATGAACCACCATCACATCAGCGATGCCTCAAAATGAGGTTTAGCATGCCGAAAATGGGTCTCTAAAAATGGAGCACAGTTCAAAAACGGACCTCCATCACATTAGCGACGCCTCAAAATGGGGTTTATCATGCCGAAAATGGTGCTCCAAAAATGGAGCACAGTTCCAAAATGGACAACCATCACATCAGCGACGCCTTAAAATGAGGTTTAGCATGCCGAAAATGGCACTCCAAAAATGGAGAACAATTCGAAAATAGACCACCTCTCATCAGTTCAGTTCGGTAGTGATTCTTATAGATCGCAGCATCTTGCAGGGATGAACCTCAGGGGTCGCACCACCTCACCACATCATCAACTCAGTTTGAAGTAGCAGGCAAGTCAGGTGGTAGCTGGCGAGCCAGGTAAGTAAAAATGCATTGCATAACTTTGATAGGATTGTCAATGTCACACACTGCATAAGTCCCATCAAAGTGGGGGCGACTGTAGGCACTGCATTTTTGCATATAAGTCCCGATGATGAGTCTCATATGGAGGCACTACCTATTTAAGTCATGGAAGTCGTGGGAAACGGACGTCGGAAGGGAAATGCAGAAATCAATGTCTTGTTGGACTTAATTCGTTTGCTTAGCTGTGGGTTTGTTCGTTGGACCTCTGTTTTAAAACTTATCCTTAACCCAAAATCCCCGCAATCCACACATCATTGGCCCAAAACCCCCGTAGTCCACACCAAGCCCACCAAAACACCAACCACACACCCAATGGACCACATTCATGCCCAAACTCATTAAAACACATCCAAAATAATAAATTCACACATTAAACACATGTTAAAATCAAACCAAATCACCTTCCCAAATTAAATAAATCAAATCAAATCCCATAAATCACATTCCTAATTAAATTAAATCACATGCCTAAACTAAAGAAATCAATCAAATCCCATAAATCCCTTTCCCAAACTAAGACAAATCACCTTCCTAAACTGAAGAGATCATTTCCTTATGATACACAAATTAAATATCCCCATAATTACACAATATTCTTTCCTTATTCGCATAAGGATAACCCCAACCATTGCCTATAAAAAGAAGCATAAACCCAACCTTAGAACCTCTGGCACCCATACGGCACCAAGAACCCTTCTTTTTTCTTACATTTTCGCGCCTCTCTCTCTCTCAACGAATATTCATATAGACCACTTACGAACTACCCTCACAAACCCTAGCAGCCCTCAACACACATTCACAAGTAAATTTCCCATTGACCACAAATTAACCTTCACGCCTAAAGCCTCCTCACTTCCCTCAAAGTAGCACAGCCCTTACATTCTTCACGACCACACAGCAAACCCTTCACGCAATAACACCCAGCCCTCCATTGCTCATTAACCAAATAATACTCATCCAACAAGCCTGTCATTCACTCACGCACACACTACCATTCACTCACGCACACAGAACCCATTACACTAACCAAACTCACGCACACACAGACTTCAACAGCCTACTCACGTAACCACAAACAGCAACCAATAAATCCCTC